>JAJJMB010007708.1:26986592-27185343 GCA_023531105.1 Papaver atlanticum | reverse complement strand
TTTTTTTTTTTTTTTTTTTTTTTTTAAGTAACTCAATCACCCTATTTCAACCTAACAGACATCAACATAAAAATTGTGCAAAAATAAAAACAGAAGTAATAAGATGATTCCGAGATACAGTGAAACTATCATGTTATTTCTAACACCTGAGCTCTGTGCTTTTATGAATTGACTCTATTTAGATGTTTCCATCTACTCAGATTGGTTCCTCAACTCCTATAATCAAGATGCTTCCATCCACTTAGATTGGTTAGTGCCATCCTTAATAGGCATAAATTTCTAGGCTCTGGAGTTTAATAATAATGCAACTAAAAAGTTTCTCCCATACCCCCAAACTTAAATCTAATATTGTCCTCAATGTTCTAAAGATAAGATTAAAAGCATGAACAAGGAGAAACTGTTACCATTTGAAGCAAAAGGGTTAAGGAAAGATATTACCGTGTTGCATGAGCATGGGTTACCTCCCAAGAAGTTCTAAGTTTAACGTCTTCATCCAGACTAAGAAAGGATTAGTCACCTCATAAAATCATAAAGTAATAGCCGAAATATATGTGGGTCATCAAAACCAAATAGAGCTATCAAAAGTAAAAGGAATCTGCAACATGCCAAGAAAATAAACAAATAAAGCATACCCTTGTCTAGTTTCCTGTTTAAGACAACTACAACTAGTTGTGGTTCAGGTTCAGGTTCTATAAAGGGGTCTAAATAAAATATTTTCATAGGTTACCCTTCCTCATAAGTAAGATCCGAAAAATCAGGTTCTACGGTCTGGAAAAAATTAGAAGCACATAATAATAACCTGAATAATTGAGGATCCTCTAAGTCAATCAGTTTTGACTCACACAGTTGACCACAATGAGAGTGGTGGTCATTCTTAAGCAAATGTGTCGATTCTAATTTCCTAAAGTACTTAGGCTTAGTCTCAAAACTTAATAACTGACACATTTCAAACTCATACGTTCCCACATATGGAATAAAAATATTTTGTTGGAAAACAAAATCAATCTCGGTATCATAGCCTGGGTAAACCACATCAACCATAGGATGGGTTTCTAACAACTGAACTTCTTTATGGACATCACTAGGTTCAGGAGAACGTGCATGAAGATAATCTTTTAAAATTGTTGAGGCATATATGTCAAGTCCCAAGTGAGGGATCTTTCTAAGAGTCAACGGTAAAGCACATGGAGAATAATTATCACCCCCAAACTTAGAGTTTTCAGTGTCTCTAGATAGACTAGTCACCATTTCCCTAATTTCTAGGGCATCAGATTCCTGAAAATGGTCAATTGATTCTTATAAGTTATAATCAGGAGGTGCATCCTCACTCATATCGACGAGTTCATATTCTTTTTCTAAGTCTATTGTTTCTAAATCGCTAGACTCAAAATATAAACGTTCCTTTAAACCATCATTGGCTTCGTAATCAAAAGGAAATAGTACATCATCTAAGGAAGTGTTATCTTTAGTCAAATCCTCGTCCTTTTGAATAGGTGAATAATCATTAAAATTATTTGGATTTGAACTAGAAGTAACATTATCATCATAAAGCTTAATTGGAGTAATTAATTCATGATTATTATGCCTACATATTTCAGATTGTTCATCAGTACTATCTTCATCATAATCATCATAACATGAAAATGGTTGAACCTCATCTAAACAAGTAGTGTTACCAAATATAATCTCATTATCTTGATTATGTGAATAACTATCTTCATTCTCAAGGGTAATATTGGAAACACTGTATTGGAAATTAAGATTATTTTGAGCAATTCTTTCTTGTGCCTCTAACTCAAGTCTACGTGTCGACTCAGCTATCCTCTCAAGGGTCTGTTCTAAAGAAAGTTCTCTTAATGTTGGATCTAAGTTTTCACTTAACCTCTTGTGGATATCTTCTAAAGAAGGTTCACTTGTTACAATTCTTTTATTTGTCTCAGCTGACTTATATGTCGACTCATGTAACTTCCATGGTGACTCAAGTATCCTACGTGCCGACTCTAGTTGAGGAGAAGTATAAGAATCTTACTCGTATGACCGGTATGCATGTGGATAGCAATTGAGCTCACCATGGTATGACCCATATCCTTCAAAAGGGCGTTCCCAACCACTATTCACACTATGGTCATAATAAGGATAATGTCTGTTTTGAAAATCAGTTGGGTATTCATTGTACTGGCTATTATAATACCAATTCGACATTTTTATGTGCACGTGCAAATGCAAATGCTGGGTTTCACTATTTTGGGTAGGCTTGGGTTACCTTTAGCAAAATATACCTATAGTCAGAGACTGGTCAAAGGTACGAGGCTAAGGCTTGTGGTGTTTCGGATGATAACGCCCAAAGGGTTCACCGTACTAAACCACGTGTTTTCCTACTAATCGGTGCCAGACGATGCAATATGAATTTCACGTGTGCTTTCGTGTTTGTGTTTTATATATATATATATATATATATAATATACAAACAAGCAAACAAAATATAAAAGTTCCAAAAATAAAACTAACAAAAATAAATAAAATCTAAAAATAAATTAAATTAGAGATTGGGATTTTCTGCTCTTTTAGGCAAGTCAAACTTTCCACCTTTAGTTTCCAGCAAAACCTGCACACCAAAAACAAAAATACCCAGAGTAAAATCTAACAAAAGAAATCAAATAAAATAAATAAACCTACAAAAAATAAAAAAAATAAAACCTAACCTAAATACAAGTCCGCGTCGCCGGCGCCAAAAATTAATGTGTTGTAGAAGTGGTAAAATAGAAGTTCGATTCTCAGACTTGTTGAGATTGGGTTCAAGACTTAAAAACAAAAGTAATAAAAATATATACAAAGGTTTGTCGAGATGAAGAATTTACTGGGACTCAGGATTTCACTGTTTTTTCATATTCAAGTTGTTCAGAAATTAATCTTAGGCAATTATAGCTCAAAAACAACTCTATTTATTTTCCGAAGGTAGATTCCATAAAACATTAGTTGTATATTGTAAGCATAAAGCATCAAAATTACCTAGAAATAAGCATGCGTCATCAAACAAGGTAAGAAGTAATTAATCGAAATATTAATTCAATTAAAATCGGTGCAAAAAGTAAATAAAGAATTAACTAAATTACCACATGGATGAAATACAGCTTCCTCCGTTGTCCTAGTGTTTGGGTTTAGCTCCTCATATCAAAAACACACTCAAAAGATTGAATCATGACTCAAAAAGGTGTTTTATTGAAGAAAATAATATTACAGCGGATTTGCAACAGATATAGATGTTACAGAACCACTGTTACAAAGGAATAAGACTGTAGATGAACGATAGTTCTCTGGTGTAGCAGAACTGCGATTGTCTGTGTGGGTCAATGTTCTTCATCTCCTTCTTCTTCAGCAGCAGCAGGGTACTTTCCTGTAACCCTGATTTCTCCGCCTCTGCAGCCTTCCTAAGCCTCCGTATCGACCCAAAACTCTCGACCCACCTCTTTTGGACTCGAACCACCCTATTTATACATCACAGGGATATAAAATCTTCACGAAATCTCCTCCTTTCTCTTCTCTGCCAGTCACCGAGATATTTACTTTTTTATTGTTCTCTGTTGACGCATTTCTAGTTGTTTTTACCTTTCCAAACTCTTCTGAATTGAACATATAGAATCCTAGAGGATTATCTTGCCTTAACACTTGCGTACCTTCCCTAAATAATTAAAACTAACATACCCGAGAAACTCTTCCCTGTTTTAACGAAATACGATTATCCAGCCCAAATCAGTCGAATAAAAACACCATACCAGGCCTGTTTTGCTTAATCACGTTCAGCCCAATTGTTTTCTGCGATTGAATCTCCTTCAAACTCGCTCAAAAACCAAACCCTAAATCTGTTCTTTCACAGCACCTTTTTTCCCGCCTTTTTTTAATTTCAAACGATGGAGAAGATAAGCCCCCTATCATGTAATGGGGGTGCAAATAGCAATAGGGTGTGAATAGGAATTAGGATGCCCCTTAGTAATTGAGGTGCCCCTTATCCAAACTGAGAGTCCGAATAGTAAGTGTCCTCCGGGTGCCTTCATCAACTTTTCAAGCCGATTTCACCAAAAACGTTTATTGCCCAAAAATACCTACAAATACATAAAACACCATAATAAATACGAAATCGAGTGCCAACAATATATAGTATTGAGATCAAATTAGACACAAAAATGCATCTATCACCGCAAAACTAATCAAATTTTGTTGAATTTTGCATACTTATACAAAAATCACTAATTTAATATTAAAGGGTAGCATAACTTTGCGTGCCTCTGATTGAGTACTCCCACACGCATCTCAATCCTGACACTTCGGGAGATTCATGCTACTCGGCTAAGAGCGAACATTAGTCATCATGTCATGTCAGTTTTAAGAGTTCAACTGGGAACATGGTATGGAACAAATACTCAGAAAATTACAGAATATTTGGATTGTTGCTACACGCACCATTCTGGATAAATTTCATATATATACTTAATTTCTCAATACGCATGTAAATAAAGAGGCATGAGCACTCATCACTTTTAAATGACTCAACTTCTTTGCAGAATGATGGCGCATTAAATACAGGGTTTTACAATTTTAGCCCTGAACTAAAAACCACCATCAACACCTTTTATTATCTTTTTGTGAGAGGACATGAAAACTATTAATAAAAATCACCTTTTCTCTCTAAAACTTTCTGTTCTCCCCAATCCATTTATATCCTTAGAGATCTTGAGTAGCTTCTGCGCTAATTTGTAAGGTAGATCCTTACATGATGATATGAAGAGTATATCGAGCTATGTTTTTTCTTTTGGTTGGGGTATATTCTCTTGGGCATCGAAGAAGTAACAAACGATACTCATACTACAGTGGAGGCCGAATACGGCTACTTACCATGTAGTATGGTTAAGAGGAATTTCTCAAACTTCCATTTCTCCTACCCGTTGGCCCCCACTAGCCAAGCAGACAAACGACCCTGCATTTTTTAAATCTGTCCCGCACATTGAAAGAAGGAGGAAATGAGAACTAAAATATTTCATGCAAATCAACAATTGTGATGTCCGAAAATTCAGTTGAGCATTATAAAGAAAACATATCAAGCTCAAGTATCACCTAATTCTAGAAACAACCGAAAAGGATGAGATTCAACTCAAGTGTTGCAAGACAGAAGATCAATAGGCGGACATATTCACAAAGGCTCTTCCCAAATGAAAATTTCAAAATTTCCATGCGTTACTAGGGTTTATATATAGAACATCACATTAAGGAGAATATTATTAGTTAAAATAATGTTAGTAGTAGTAATAATAATAATGTAATAGAATTGTCGTATTACAAGTAGTAACAAGTTTAGTATGTGATGAGAATGTTACACACATGTCTCTAAGAGAAACCCTAGTCTCTCGACCATTCCCTAACTCGTTCGAATTTGAAGTGAATTTTTAATATATTTTTCTTTTTTGATTATGATTATGAGTGATTTCAAATTTTTAATTCCCCCTTTTGATTTGGATTTGATTATCCAGCTCCACAGCAGTCCAGATTCTGAGAAACCCTAGTCTATCGACTGTTCCCTAACTCTTTCGAATTTGAAGTAAGTTTTTAGTGTAATTTTCTTCTTAATTTTGACTATGATGTGATTAATTTTTTCGTTTCTGATTTTTGACTTGGGTTTAATTAGGGATAATTTTATGATTGAGATTGATTTTTCTATTTTTGTTGGATTTCTACTAATGTTCTTTTTATTGCCTGGCTATGGATTCGTTTGTTTTTTAGATTCAGGGATTGTACTTCTTAGTATATGAACCCACAACCAATACAAATGAATGAAAAATGACCTGATACCGGTGTAAATTTGACAAGTCCTTATAGCACGTGTTCTCCTTCAAAATTATTGTTCGTGAGCTTTTTGATTGTTACTTTGTTTCTTTCTTTCTCATCTATTTGCATTTTGGACATCCTACAAAGAAAGAAAAGGGCGATTTCATGGCGACCATTTTCTTTTCCGAGTAACCTTCAGGACCGCTTGGGGGTAATCATAGATCACGAGCATGGGGATGTAATCGATTAATCTGATTATGGCAAGAGAGGCCTCTAACGGGGGCAAGTTTTTCTTTTACCTTTTTCCTTTCCCTTGTTTAATTTATTCCTTGTCTATGTCGCATGAGAAATCTGCTGGGGTTTTAGTTTCTAGGTCTAATTTCTCAAGTTTTATTGCTTTAATCATGATCCTTTGTTGTTTGATTAGGATTCAAATTTAGATATCAGTAATTTTCTTTAGGAATTTATCTAGGGTAAGCAATCCAGGGTTTCTCAAATGGGTCGCTTTTTGATTTAATTTAGGGATTCTCTTTTGGTTTACTATTTAATCCTCTCTGGATCTTCTCTTCTCTATGATTTCTTAGATTTAGTTTGATTTCTACTTTATGGAATTATATCTTCTGTCATGGTTCCTTTGTTTAAGATGAAAGCTTACTCCATGAATTTTCAATTGGCTGGGTATTGGTGCTCCAATTTAAGATTTCCCTTTATTGTCCGTTTCTCTTAATTGGGTATGCTATAGAATTGCAATTAGGATTTTTCCTTCATAATGACATATAATAGACTTAATCTTTGTAAACAAAAGTTCATCCGCTGCGGAATAATCAAAGATTCATTCTATTTTTCATCACTATTTGCACAATGACATATAATAGACTTAATCTTTGTAAACAAAAGTTCATCCTTTCTTCCATCAATATTTACATAATGATATAAAAGGCTTAACTTTTGTAGTCAAAAGTTCATTCTATCTTTTATCAATACCTTCATACCGACATATAATAGAGTTAACTTTTGAACAAATATGGGACAGTCAAGGTTCACGGACGTAAACAACATATCCCATAACAATTTTCAATATATAAAACCATAAAGATTAATATTGCAAAAATCATCTTCCAAATAAACTTTAGAATTTAAACAAATAAATCTAAAAACATTGCAAGATGAAAACGTTGGCAATAGCTATGTGTACTCACAATAATAGCTATTCCAAAACCTAGTTATCCTTCTTAAAACACAAGAAAAAATTCTCATAAGAAGTTTCCTAGACATCAAGACAAACTCGTAATGCACATGCAAGATGATTTGTCCTTAGAGGGAAGAATCAATCTTTTTCGCTCGGATTTACACCAAGAATAGCTACTAAAGGCGTATAAAAAGATTTTCTTAACAAAGAAGAACATACAAAGTCATTAACGACCATGCACCATAGTTCACAAAAGATGATTGTGAACATTCAAGAATTCCATAGTAATTTGTGTACTATTGCCCATTCTTGCAGTTCCTTCTTTGTGATTCACCAACATCATTCTTGTAAAAGCTACAAATGACCTTAGAAGAGGAGTATTCCAATAATCCAAGTGCCCAAGTCCAAGAGAAGTAGAACAAGTGCAACGAAACAGAGCAAAACACTCAAAAACAAGAGACAGGACAGTCACCAATCTTAACTCATCCAAATTCAATAATTCTCATCTCCAATTTAAAGATAATTCAAAGAGGAAGAGAATGCAAACAGAATGAGGTCATTCCGAGTTCGGACGAAGAAGTTACGGCCAAAACAAGTTAACCGAATATCGACGTCTACAGGCAAGTATGCATACCGGTTTGCAAACGAATTTTCATGACCTGGAGCAGTATGCAAACGGGTATGCATACTAAAATCCATGGATTTTGATTTTATATAATGGTATGCATACCTGGTATGTGTATCATGAAGTCCAAACATCCCGAACTACTATTTTCATACCTAAACATTTAAGAACCTTAAACACAGATCAAGTTAGGTAGAAATAAACGATAAGCAAGGTACATGGATCATTATAAGTACTCTAAGCAAATAAATAAAAACATAAAACTTGCTCAAGTTTATATACATACCTTTTTAGAAGAATCCAATCGAACTCTACAGCCTTACCGAACATAATCTATGTGCCCCAATTCCCGTGCTTCCCTCACCGTATACATAGCAGGGCATTCCTTGGTGAGAATGCACTTACAACACAATCAAGTTGTGTTGAGGTGAATAATGTCTTGCTCACTACAAGTGACTTTTGGATTATCATGAAAGAGATTGCTTTTAGAAACTTTCACATCCAAATCCATCTTTCCAAAGAACTTTTTAAGTTCCAACATCATGGATACTGCCTTCTCAATAGTCATGGAATTTTTTGGGAGACCATTCCTTTTCACACTCAAAACATTATTGAATTTCTTTGGTATCCACTTCTGAGTGCGTTTAGGAACAACCAGAACCTTCTTCCCATTACTCTCTTCTATAACTCTCGGAATATAATTGGATTGACTATTCTTTTGCAAGTTAGTCTTTCTCCAATTGGGAGCATCGGATCTTGTCTTCGTCTTTACGAAGTTATCCTTTTGATAACCATTACGATTGTGAAAAGGATTCGTATGACGTTTATAGGCAAATATAGGTTTATCACAACACTGATTCCTTTGTCTAAAGATTAGACAGTTACAACCTGTAACGTTAAGGGGATTAGTCTTAACATATGATCTTGGTTTAACAACTTCTTGTGATGCCAAAAAAGTTTCTCATTCCTTATACGGAAACGACATCTCCTTTCCAGGTGACCTTTATTTCCGCAATGCAAACATAAGGAATGTTCTTACCTCGATCCATGTGTGATGACTTTGGAGGTTGATATACTTTGATCTTTTGAACCTTAACTGTCGGTGAAGGTATTTCACTTTTTCCATCAGTGGAAACTTTTTGTTGAGAAGAATCACTATCCTTGACAAATTTTACCTCTTTGCTAATACTTGGAGCATCTATTCCCTTATAGCCCAATCCTCGTGTATCACGATGATTTTTACTTGCTCCTAGCATAGTGGTTAATTTGCTTGAACTAGTATTGAACTTTTTCAAGTCATCTTCCAACATCTTGATTTTATCAAGAGCAGCAACTAAATCATCCTCAAGGCGTTTTTCTCGAGTGAGAAAAGAGCTTTCTCTGTCATAAAAACTTGTTTGCTGAGAGTTAATTCTTCCTTCAATTTCTGCAAGTTTCTCATCCAACAAGAAGTATTTTTGATAAACACGATCACATTCAAGTGACTTTCTACTCAGGTTTTCCTCGGTATCTTTGAGGACCGATTCGCAAGAGTGATTCCTACCATAAAGACCTCCGTAAATCCTTTTCAATTTCTTATTTTCTCGACAGAGAGGAGTCAGAAGAGGTGTGACATGAGAAGTTGTAATCTTCTTCATTTTCAACGAATCCAAAAACTTAACATACTCTGAGACTTCCTCATCAACATCTCTATCAATATCTGAATCACCTTTATCATAAAGTTCATCCAACTGTTCTTCTAGGAGTGTTTCCCAATCAGCAGTTTTTATATCAAGAGAATGTTTAGATATTGACTTAGATGTGACAGTTTTCTCAGGTGAATCCAACCTTTTAGAATCATCTGGTAATTTATGAACTAGTACGTTATTAGAGATAGACTCGTCCATAATAATCAGATTGCTACAAACACAGACTTATGAGGTCTTAAACGTGTTTGCCTGCTCTGATACCAATTGAAAAAGCGGGGATACAACAACCACACCTAATAATTCGTTTGGCAATATGAATAAAAAAACTCCAATATAATTTCAAGAGAATAAACTAGACAGTCAGACTCAATCTAGAGAAAAGTATATCAAAGAGTTTTATATCTCTATTTCACAATGTAATCAGCAAATCAAACAGATAGAAATCCGCGAGCTTGATTATTATGTGAAACAACTTGAATGGTACCAAAGACCAATGTTCAAGGATTAATCAATTTCAATCAACAACCTAAGGTTGGATTTCCCAATTGATCGATTCAACGCACAACCTGTGATATTTAAATTATATAACAAAATATAATGCGGAAAAAAAAAAAGATACCAGAATTTTGTTAACGAGGAAAACCGCAAATGCAGAAAACCCCGGGACCTAGTCCAGATTTGAACACCATATTGTATTAAGCCGCTACAGACACTAGCCTATTACCAATGAACTTCGGACTGGACTGTAGTTGAACCCTAATCAATCTCACACTGATTCAAGGTACAGTTGTGCTCCTTACGTCTCTGATCATAGCAGGATACTACGCACTTGATTCCCTTAGATGATCTCACCCATAACTAAGAGTTGCTACGACCCAAAGTCGAAGACTTGATAAAAAAATCCGTCTCACACAGAAAAGTCTATTTGAATAGATAAATCTGTCTCCCACAGAAATATCTTCGAGTTTTGTTCCGTCTTTTGATAAATCAAGGTTCACAGGAACCAATTGATAAACCGGACTTATATTCCCGAAGAACAGCCTAGTATTATCAATTAACTCACAATAATCTTAATCGTATGGTAGCGAAACAAGATATTGTAGAATCACAAACGATGGGACGAAGATGTTTGTGACTACTTTTTATCTTGCCTATCGGAGAACAAATCTCGAGCCAATCTTAAAGAAGATAGTACTCAAATACGATAGAAACAGTAAGATCAGATCACGCAACTACAGAGAAAATAGTTGGATCTGGCTTCACAATCCCAATGAAGCCTTTAAGTCGTTAACCTACAGGGTTTAGTGAAAAACCTAAGGTTAAAGGAGAATCGACTCTAGCTTATACAACTAGTATCACACATGAGGTGTGGGGATTAGGTTTTCCAGTTGCTAGAGTTCTCCTTTATATAGTTTTCAAATCATGGTTTGCAATCTAAGTTACCTTGGTAACAAAGCATTTAATATTCACCGTTAGATGAATACCCAATTAGATTCAAGCTAATATCTTTCAACCGTTAGATCAAACTTAGCTCGTTATACACAAATGAAATGTACCCTCATTTAGGTTTATGTAACCGTACCTAAACGTGTACACCCTGTTGGCTCAACCGTAGTTAACTGAGGTTATCTATATGAACACTCTTATGTCAACCATATTCATCTAAACCATAACTAGTTCAAATGACTCAAATGAAACTAGTTAAAGAGTTGTTCAATTGCTATATTCTCATAGAAGTATATAAGAACACAATCGAAGAAAAATTAGTTTGATACTCGAATCAATTCATGAACATTATAGCCACGGTTTGCAAAGAATGCATTCCTTAATATATAAATGTATTAGTTCATGAACAAACCAATTATAGAACTTTACCCACTCAAGTATGCAAACGGGTACGCATACTTAAGTAGCCGGTCTGAGTTTGGATTCGCCAGTATGTGAACGGGTACGTATACTTAAGTACACTTCCAAAACCCAGCAGAAATTCTCGGACCTATACCTTACGCAAGTATGCGTACCGGTATGTGTACTTGGTACACGGAATTTCATAACTACAAGTACGCATACGGGTATGCATACTTTAGTTCCGGTCATGGATCGCATGCATGCAAGAATGCACACTATGTTTATAATCCAATGATGGTTAAGTACTCTAAACTCTATTTCAATCATTGAAACTTTCTTAGAGGATGACAATACCCGTTTTCACACACTATTAGCATCAAAACAATTTTCAAGATATTGAAATAATCATAACGAAACATTCCAAGCCTACATCAAATGATTGTATCACACAAACCATGTAAGATGTTACTCGGCGATTTTCACATGATCATCTTTTGACTTTCATCAAGAATATAAGATAAACTTGGTTGAAGTGAAAGCTTACCAACACATATTCCGATAAATATGTAAGCGAGTTAAACTCAGCTCGAAATCTCAAATGTGTAAATCGAAAACCATAAACGACCTTTGTCTCAATATAGGAGATAGAGTAGAAATATACTATCCAAGTGACAGATGAGTTTTAGTCTCCACATACCTTTTGTTGATGAATTTCCACAAGATCTCCTTAGTAGTTCTTCGTCTTCAATTTGATGAACGCCGTGAAGTCTAATGCTCAACTACACAATCTATCCTAGTCCGAGACATCACTATAAGTAGACTAGAAATCAAGACTTATAGTTTTGATCACTAACATTGACAAACAAGCTTGAGATAACAACGCTTGCGAGTTCAACCGAGCAGTGCTCTAACAAGTCTTATGTTAATTTTTAATTATTCAAGGGCTCTGTAATTTCTTCTGAAATTGTGTTAATGAATTCAGCTGAATGTCTTGCATTTGTTTGAAGATCTAGATTGAGTTTGTGTATTGCCTTTTGTTTTATGACAATGATCAGAAATGAATTATGTGAGTTTCTTATTTATTTTCTAAGGTTTTGTAATTTCATTTGAAATTGTGCTCTAATCTACAGATTAGTGTTTTGCTTTCTGTTTGAAAATATGAAATAAGTACTGAAATGTTAGTTTGGAGTTCCTTTCTAAACCCTGCCTCTATCTTGCTTTGCATCTTATTTATCTCCATTTTCTTTAGTCTTATCACGTGCCCAGCTGCGTTTAGTTATAATTGGAGTTACTTAACCTTCTATAGAATTCTTTTAAATATATCTCAGTTCTCATATGTCTTTTCCTTCATGAATTTTTGAATAATACTCAATATTCTAGGATCTCTTTTCCTTGAGTATAACCTTCTCATGCAATTAGTTTTCAATTTTATTGTTTTCAAACATTTCCTTGTCTTAGTTTAATTATTAGAAGTTGTTCTAACTCAACCCATTAACGCCTCTCTCGCTTGTGCCGAATACGAAGAAATGAAACAACCGATAACCCCTATCCCAAACCCATGCTCCTCTAATATATGTAACCCCCCATGTTAGTCCAACCAAATTAAATTGGTCATATCAAATTTGTCCCATTTTCATTCCAATCTGCCCTATATTGTTCATATTAAATCCTATCTTAAGCTTTCTTAAGTTTTCTAAGCCATATCTCGTCATTAAAAATTCCGTCAGTTCAGGCTTATTTCCGTTCAACCAAATCTTTGCTTCCGGCATTCAAATATTCTTGCGAACTATTCGTCCCGCCTTAGAACATTTGCACCACTCCCGTGTCTTTGTTATATCAACAAGTCTGGCCATAATATCCAAATACAATTACACCACCTCCCTGAAATAAGCCAACAACCTTTCTCATTAATCAACATTTCAACCTTCTCCTACCTTCCTCATACCTTCCTCTTCATTTTCACCTATGTTTCCTCATCACCCACAATGAACATCTTGTATGGAACTGTCAAGGAGTTAACCACCCAACAAAAATACAACACCTCAGAAATCTAATAACTTTGCATAAACCCAACATCTTATTCCTCTCTGAAACGTTAGCAAAAGGAAATCATATGATGGGACTTTCCCAATCACTACAGTTCCAAAACCACTATATCGTTCCTAAAATCGGCAGACGAGGGGGATTATGCCTAATGTGGAGTAACGACATTAACATCCAAGTAACTCTACACACCCGGAGCTATATACATGCAATAATCACCCCCAAGCTCCTGAACAACCTTGGATATTCTCTAGAATTTATGGCCCGCCTCACCCGGCAACAAGAACAGATTTTTGGCAGACTTTCCCATCAATATTCCCCAATATAACCCCAACTACTCCATGGATTTTGATGGGAGACTTCAACGACATAATGGACCAATCAGAAGAAAAAAAGGAGGCAGGCAAGTAACCTACGCTCAAACCCAACCTTTTCTCACAATGGTAGACCAGATGGGATTTATCAACCAGGGATTTCGAGGCTACCCATACACTTGGACCAACAATCAGATGGGGAAAGATAACATTATGGAGCGTCTAGATACATCCTTGGCAACTCAACACTGGCGTACTGCAAACCCTCATGCTGGAGTTACTCACTTACCGAGAATCTCCCCCGACCATGCACCGATTTTGCTGCGAATTAAAGTCGTGGAGTGGCAGGGGGCAAAAAACTACAAATTTGAGCACCTCTGGTTATCTCACCCTTAACTCAGACAAGTGGTAGAAACTGCATGGATTCAACAACATGATACAAAACCATCACTTAACCTACAACTAAAGCTTATCACAACCATCCAAACTCTTTCGGATTGGAATAAGCAAACATATGGCCACTTCCCTACAATGATAAAAAAAATCAACATCACAAATAAAAATTGCACAACACCATTGCGCAATTAGTCAGGGAAATGAGCTGAAATACTGGTTACAACAAGATAATCAACTAAGGAATAACCACACAACCCTACTCCAATGTCACGCAACTTACTGGCAGCAGAGATCCAGAATTCAGTGGCTACAATCAAGTGACAACAACACAACTTTATTGCATACCAAAGCAACCATTCATCGGAGTCATAACAACATCCAACAACTACAAGACTCTCAAGATGACTGGATCAAAAACAAAGATGAAGTGGTATAACTGCTACTGAACCACTACACCGACCTTTATTCGGCACCCATCACGATAATAGATGAAGACCTTTTTGTGGGAATCAATTCCAGACTGACTCCCAGGCAATGTGACTCGCTCACTGCGGAAGTAACAACAGCGGAAATCAAGAAAGCACTATTCTCTATAAACTCTGAAAGTGCCCCTGGTCCTGATGGTTATACTAGTAAGTTCTTCAAAACCTTTTGGGATACTACACATACACAATTGATTGCTATGATCCGTAGTTTTTTCAACTCTCTCAACATTCACCCACTCATGAACTACACAAATATTACCTTAATCCCAAAAGTAGAACATCTTTTAAAACCATCACAATTCAGACCTATAGGACTCTGTAATGTCACATATAAGATCCTTGCCAAAATTTTAGTCAACATAATTCGACCATTGCTTCCATTTTTTATAAGCCCCTATCATAGCGCTTTTGTTCCGCAAAGATCGATACATGATAACATTGCTATCGTGGAAGAATTATTTCATCATATTAGAACCTCGAGCCGCACAAAAGACCCAAAAATAGCACTAAAATTTGTTATTCAGAAGGCTTATGATAGTTTAGACTGGGGCTTCATCAAAACTGCGCTCACCAGACTCGGATTCCCAACAATCTTTGTGGATTACATCATGTTATACATCACCACAGTCACATATTCAATCAACATCAATGGTACACCGCACGGCTATATTACTCTGACAAGAGGCATTAGACAGGGCGACCCGCTTTCCTCTTATTTTTTCATAATTTGTGCGGAAATTCTCTCCACCAACCTGGGAACTTAGAAATCCAAAAAATCATAGGGGGGATGCGCATATCTCAAAAGGAACTACCAATATTGCATCTGATGTATGCAGACGACCTACTCATCACATTTAAAGCCTCTACAGAAAGCAGCAATCATCTAAAGAACCCGCTGCAATCCTACAGTTCATCAGTAGGGCAGGCGATTAATACTTCAAAATCAATAATTATCCACCACCCAAGATTGGAGCAGCATACGGTAGATATTCTACAACATCTTTTCGGAATGCCAACCACATCAGAACCCCCAATTTATCTAAGGGTCCAATTCAAGATGGGAAGAACTTATCGTCACATCTTCGAGCCCCTCCTACAATGATTAGCACGGAAAGCGAAAGGATGGATGACTAAATGCCTAACGAATGCCGGAAGGTTAGTTCTCTTAAAAAATTCTCTCACACCCACCGCAAACCATGTTATGCAAACTTAACTTCTTCTCACAACTGTCCACCAACAAATAGACCGAATCACAAGAAACTTCTTTTAGGGGCATGACTCTTCAGTTAAGAAACTTCATACTTTGGGTGGTGATAAATTAACCCAGCCAATAACAGAGGGAGGACTAGGCATAAAGAAAAGTTGCGAACACAATAAAACTCTACTTTTGAAAAGAATTTGGAGCTTGCATGATCATAAAGATTCCATTTACACAAGCCTATGTAACGAGAAATACCTAGATAACCAGCCAATTCTTCAAGGAACCATCACCATCGCACCTTCAGCTAGCCCACAATGGAAACAACTGCCGTCCCTCATACCGATAGTCCACAAACATACTTTCCACCAAATAGGAAACAGTTTGACAACCCCTATTGAGGCTAACTGGATCCCACATTCTACAAACCTAGATCCAACACAATGCTACCCTATCCAAATGGTTGCAGATGTCATTGATCCTATCTCTCATAACTGGATCCATGACAAACTAAACTCCCTCCCCCTCCTTGCCTCACAAAGAATTAGAAATATCCATCTCCCTCTAAGCAACACTGAGGATAAGATCATATGGCCACACTCGAAATCTGGCAAATACACCACTGCCTCTGGTTACAAATGCTTAACCCAAGAAGCAATACAACCTCAACAGAACCCACTTCCAGCAACCAAATTCATTTGGATGTTTCCATGTCCACCAAAAATTAGGATTTTCTTGTGGAAAGCAATTAATGAAGGTCTACCAACCTTCACTATCTTAAACAAAATCCATCTCGTCAACTCCAACCTATGCCCTCGTTGTAATTCCGATACAGAATCAGCTGATCACTTACTCTTACGCTTCCCGATAGCGATTATAACTTGGAACACCTTACTTCATCAACTCACAAACACCCAAAATACCTCTATTACAATCCCAAACGCAATAACACCTCAAACAATCATCTCCCAACTCCTACAACAACAAGCCCCTCCCGCATTCATCACCTCTTTCTGTTATCTTTTTTGGTCACTCTGGTTGACTAGAAACGATTTTGTCTACCGACAAAAATAGGCAACAAGAAATGAAATTTTATTTTCAACCCTAAAGCAACAACAAGAGTACATATGGGATCAAGAATCCCTACTACCTATTCTTCCAGGCGACTTACCAACGTTCACTCCCTCAAGAGGAAACAGAATAACAACAATAGTAATGGTAGGATGGTCCTACCCTAACTCGGATTGGATAAAAATCAACACAGATGGCGCTGCCAGGGGACACCCCGGAATTGCAGGGGCGGGCTTCATTTGTAGGAATTCGAAAGCAAAAGTGATCATGGCTCTCGCGCAACCTCTAGGAATTACTACTGCTTTAATCGCAGAAACCTGGTCGCTGCTGCTAGACACAAGAACCGCGACAGATAGACAATGGATGAGATTTCTTTTCGAGACGGATTCTGAAAATCTTCTACGCTTCGTTACCTCACCTGAAGCACCACCGTGGTATTTACATAGAATGATAACATAAATTAAGCTTCGTATCAATCATATACCACATACAACCATCCAACACAACTACAGAGAGAGAAACCAAGCGGAAGATGGACTTGCCAATCATGCAGCAGATGGAAGCCATACATGGAATCTTGGAACCAAAATATGGGAACACGCAATCCCAGGTTTCATTAGTCAAATTTTACTCAGTGATTCCATGGGTACTAGATACCTTCGTGTAATTTCCTCCTAGTTTCTTTAATAAATACATGCTTAGAAAAAATAAAAATCGTTTGTTTATTTTGAAGACAAAAAACATATCTATAATAATGATAAAGCATCGTTCCACGATGAAATAGTAATCACATTTCTTACATCTGTGCAGTTTAATTACACACTCTACATGTGCTTATGTCAATCATTCTTTTTTTATTTTTCAGCTTGTTGATACTCGATTCATTGATCCTAACTTATCGGTTATATATAAGGCACCCTAGCATTCCTGAGGTAGTCAGGATGGAGACATCATCTAACAAAAGGTACCAGTTAGTGTTAGAGCAAAGCTCGGTTGAACCCACCAAGTGTTGGTATGTCAAGTTTCGTTGTCATATTTTAGTGAATCAAAACTCATCTAAGAGTCGCTTGATTATGTACTAGAGACAACTTCATATTGGTTAGACTAGAAAGTCTAGGATTATAAGACATACAAGTATTACTCGAAGACCTGAAGAATGTGAAGAAGTAACAAGCTACAACGACGAAATCATCCTTCCTCTTGAGGTTAGTAATATTGACTTGAACTGTTTCATTCCTAACGTATCTTTCAAGTCGTGCTATATTGAAAACATAACTGCGAAGCTTTGAATGATTATTATACTCCAGTAGTGAGACATGATCACATGATCATAGTGTTAAGGAATTAGAATACTAACTCTTATCTTTTGAACTTCGTATATATGACATCGACATAATCGTATGAATGCTATTGTGATTATGTGTATGGGTAAAAGTGAAGATTTTATCCTAGGAAACAATGTTTACATTTGTTTAAAGGAAGTACATTCATGAACTTGTTTTATGAATCGAAAGGGAAATCGATAGGCTTATTGGTATTGTTATTCATTGCATATCTTTGGATTACCAATATGTGTGAGTTAGTAGAACCGTTCATAACTTGTTATGTATCTTGGTATAACTAATCACAATGCCTGATTTATGATTTGGTATGACTGGTTTTTATTAATTAGTGTAACCGATCCTAAGTAATCACCTGAGATGGTATGATCGATATTTGTAATTGGTGTGACCGATCCTAGTAATTGGTGTGACCGATCACAAAAGAATTGTATAATCGATCCTTGTAATTGGTGTAACCGGTCCTAGTAATTGGTGTAACCGATCCTGGTATTTGGTGTAACCGATCCAAGTGCCTTGTGTAACAGATCACAAGCAATACCATGAGTATATGGTAACCGGTCCTGGTAATTGACGTAACCGATCCTGGTAACTGATATAACCGGTCTTGGTAACTTGTGTGTTCGATCACAAGTAATCCATATTGAGGTAGAACCGATCCTTGTGATTGGTAGAACCGATTGAACCCATGATTTGTAATTTGATATTTGATCAATCACATAGTTTTCTTGGAATACAAATGAACCAATTCTAAACTTGTTGGAAGTGTGGTATAATCGATTCCAAGATTGTAAATATGAAAGACGATTTACAAAGAAAAGATGTCAACATACTTTGAACAAAAACAGTAACTCTTATCTTTTATTGTTCAAAGATATTCCTTAATTACTCAAGGAGATCCCGGTCCGAAATAAATTAAGAATCTTTTAATTAAGGTTGTTAGTTTTATATGCTTTAATTACCAGCAATTAAATGCATATCTCTAGAGAATAAAAATTAGTAATGGGCATTTACTAATTGGAGATTTTCTATTGAGAGATTTCGGAAAATATCGGATAAAGCATTTCCAAGAATTATGAAAACCGATTTGGGCATTTATTGCATATCTTGAGAATATTTGGTTTTGGAAATTCCTTGGTGTCCGAACATCCTTGGTCTATAAATACCTAAGTTTGCATTTTAGCAAACTATCCTAAGAGCCATTCAAACTTCATCTTTTTGTTGTTTCTGGTGGAGCCGTCTATCCGGAGAGGAAAGTACCCTAATTAGGCGAAATCTCTTACGACCGCTCATTTAAAGACTTCTGTGGGATCAAAAAGCTCTACGAGTACTGTTGGTGGGAAACTAGATAATTGCAGTTTATTAGTTTTCGATTGATTTGATTGACTAACAGTTGTTGAACTTTGATTGCACCTAGTTTTATTATTCTTGAGAATCTTCTCTTCTGATATAAGATTCACTCAAACTAGATCGAAGTGTCGACAGGATCTTTAGAATTGTTTGTAGATCTAAAGACATCTTGTGATAATCCATTGTTAACAGACTCCGTTTTGTGCGTGATTGATCACAAGAGATTCAAGTGGTGTTGTGCAGGTTTAATTGAAGATTAAAGAAGATTTGAAGACGAAGAAGATTTATGATTGGTTTCTCATATCTTTGTGTAGCACAAACCTTGATCGGCTGGGATCCAACTAGAATCACATTTATTCGATTGATTAGTTGCGTGAGATCGGTAACACTTAATAGTTCTCTTGAGTTCTATTTTGATTATTACAAATCCAAATCTTATTACTTAGGTAATAGAGATTGGATTGATCTAACCAGGCAAAGGAGTTTATTAGTTTAAACAGAAGAGCCTTTGCATATGACTTGAGATATCTTTACTGGAAAGAATCAATAGAGTTGTTACCAAATAGATTTGTTGTTCCTTTACTGTTTGGAATACGATCCAAAGGAATTGTTCCAGTGCGTGCACTTATTGAATGTCGGAAGCGCGGGGATACTGAAGAAACTAAGTGAACTTGGTTTAGTTGCTTGGTCTCAACTATACGAAGTTTGGTTTAGATTTTGTATAGCGGCTTAATTCTGAGAGTATTCAACTCTGGACTAGGTCCCGGGGGTTTTCTGCATTTGCGGTTTCCTCGTTAACAAAATCTTGTTGTGTCTTTTACTTTTCTATTTCCGCAATTATAATTGTTTATTATAATTAAAAGTAAAATACACAAACGTTAACTTCGTATTACTTGATAGTGATCCTATAGAGTTTGGTTAAGTCCGAACCTATTATCAAGTAATCACACTTTGATTGTTGTATTGTCTCGATCTCGTATCCATAGACGATCACACAAAGTGTGAATACCGATTTGTCGTATTGTCTCGACTTTGTCCATAGACAATCACTTTCGGTAAGAGGACTTATAGGTGGATATTTTAAAAATTGTGGTGTATTTGGGTACCCTCGTCTTTTCAGTTAGACCATCAAAGTTGTTTATTTTGGTACTGGTGTCTTGATTTTGATGATGCCTGGCTCAAAATTCTACGTGTTTTATAAATTTGAAGTAAAGATTTCAGTATGACATTTTAGTTTAAACATTGGTTTACTGTGTTTCTTGTTTAAAAATATCCTAACTTTCCTAAAGTCGTCATGATTTTAAAGAAAAAAAATCTAATGTATATTAGTTTCATTAAATTAACGTTTATATTATATAATGAGGAAGGATCCCCTCATATGTTTATTATCACACTATTTCACACTTTAGATGTTTTTTTTGTGAATAAAAACCAAACGGTGACGGATTTGAAGCTAATATTTTGGCGATATGTTCAGCTTGCAAAGCTCTATGTTACTACCAAAAATGAACGTATTCCGAAATACTAAACCTCACCATCTACTGATCTAAATTGTAATGGTTAAAAATCCGTTGATTATCAACGGCTCATCTTCAAATTAGTAGATGGTGGTGTTATACGTATCAGAATGAACTCATTTTTGGTAGGTATGTAAAGCTTTGCAAAAAGACCATATTACCAAAATATTAGCTTCGAATCTGATACCATTTATTTTTCATAGAAAAGACGTCGAAAGTGTGAGATAGTGTGAGATAGAACATATGAATGGATCCTTTCTCTTATATATATATATATATGTATATGTATATAAATAAAAGATTAATATATTTTTTTTAATATTTAAATTTTTATTCTTCTTGTATAACAAATGTTTATCTTTCCTTTCTTTTCTTTTTTTGGAAAATTAAAGCATGTTAATCTTAGTAAAGTAACAATGGACAACTTTTATTGAATGTTTTTTTCCGAAGAAATTGAAGACTACAAAGTTTAAGAAAACTTGTTGACAAATTGAATAAGAATAATATTAGTATTATATGGAGTAAATTATCTAAGTCAAATTTTGTTTAGACCAAGAATGAACAACAATGAGGTTGCTCAAACAAATATAAACGATGACATTCGTGTTGGATGATGAGTCGATGTTGTTAATGAATTTTACAATAATATAACAAGATTTACTTGTTATCATACTACATGTATCATTTTATTTTATTTTGCGCCGCATCACCACTGCAGCGTCGCAACACCTCTCAACATTGAAACCCTAGCTAAAAGATATTCTCCATTACCAACTCCATTATCTACTAATTACTCATTTATCTGAAGATTATGAACTTGTTCCTCTATCTCATCATCATGTTGGCAATTTAATAAGTGTTAATAAATAAATGTGCTAGTTATTATTTCGGGATTCTTGAACTGTGTGGCTTGCTCAAATGTGAAGAAGCCGAAAGCAACTAGAAAAAAGAACACTAGTTCGAACTGTCATCATCTCCAACAATAACTTAGGGTTCCACAAGGTCACAATTCTCAAGTCGATGGGATCAAGGAGACATGAATGAACTAAATTAAGTTTGGAGCTCACCAATCAATGATTATTTTGAATCCTCTATAGAAGTGCATGTCCTGATTTTTTAAATATACATGATACAATTTGGCCCTTTTTGTAATCTTTTGCAAAGGCCTGTGGGTTAGCATGGTTAACTACAAACGATTTGTATCGATAACTTTACTTATTCAACCTGTTTTCTTTCGCCCTTGAATTCGTGAGTAGTGGCTGCCGAAGATATTCAATCCGGTAACGGGGGTTCTAAACTGTACTTTTTTTCTTTCTTTTTTTGAGGTCGGATATATTTGAAAATCTACAGACTTAAAGGCCTAGATAAATAAAGCTCTTACGTTAAACGGTGAAGAAACCCTCGCTTCCTATTGGTTGAAATAGGTCTTTTTGAGTTTTGTGGAACGATCGTTTTGGTTAGTACACTTGGCAAAGTACGATTGGTTTAAATTTAAAAATAATAGGAAAAAGATTAAAAAAAAGAAACCAAATTCAATTTGGAATTCATGACATGACAATATTTAGGTGAGGACACTTGGCAACGTATGATTGGTTTAAAAATTACAAACTTAAAAGGAAAGCCTAACTTACTGTGTTTTGAAATTTTTTGGAAGTCCAAATTCAATTTGGAAATCGAGTAACTACTATATTAAAACTCTTTTTTAAAATTAATATATAAAGGGGCAAAAATACACATATATTCTGTGAAAATAAGAGGAAAAAATAAATAAAATATGCACATATTCTCCACTTATTTAATGTATTTTCCCCACCACACCAAATAGAAAATACATCGCCACGGGGAGGGGCGAAGCCCCGCGCACACCAAATAAAAAATGCATCTCCACGGGTGGGGTGAAGCCCAGCGCATTCAAAATCAAAAATGAATTGCCACGGGGCAGGACGAAGCCTTGCGCACTCCAAGTTAAAAGGAAAAAATAAATAAAATTTGCACATATTCTCCATCTATTTAATGTATTTACCCCGCCACACCATATCTAAAAGCCACGGGTAGGGGCGAAGCTCCGCGCTTACCAAATCTAAAATACATCGATACGGGGCGGGGCAAAGCCCCACGCACACCAAATCAAAAATGCATTGCCATGGAGCGGGGCGAAGCCCCGCGTACACCAAGTTAAAAGAAAAATATGCCCGGTGCGTAGCACGGGCACAAATCTAGTAGGATATTAAAAACAAATCTTCTTTAGTAACTCAGTATGAAAAAGATTTGCACAAACAAGGTTGGATATATCATAAATAAAAGCACAAACAAGGTATGAGAAGCGTTACACATATTTTGTTCCCATCTGAATACTTGATTAGCTTCCGATGCCACTTTGTTGTTTCCCAGTCAAAGTTCAACTCTCATGAAGGCCGGTAATGATTGTTCTTCTTCAGCGAGTGAACAAAAGATTTCCACTACAAGGTATGACTAGAAGCTTCCCATTCTTGGCCAAAAACTTTTACAATGACATTGTTGATGGTGGATTTCAGTTCAGGGTCAAAATTGTGAAACCCTGTATTTAATGCGCCGCCATCCTACAAAGGAACAAAAGCCATTTAAAAGTAATGAGTGCATAAGCCTCTTCGATTTCGTATGTATTGAGCAATTCAATATATTTGTATATATAAAATTTACTCAGAATGGTGCATGTAGCAACAATCCAAAATATTCTATGAATTTTATCTTCCGCCGGCATTATTCGCTAATGCATGGCCTGCCTGGTATTTTCGTATGCTATGTTTCCCAGCTGAATCTCAATATTGACATGACATGACGATTAACGTTCACTCGTAGCGGAGTAGCAAGAATCTCCCGAAATGTCAGTATTAAGATCTGCGTGAAAATACTCGGGAACACACAGGTTACACCGCTCTCTGATAAAGAGATTTTTGTGTCAACACGCTTTTAGTTAAAAGTGCATGTTCGACGCGCTTAAGTTCCTTAAGAAAAATAAGCCTAGACTGCCCATGTCATTCTTAAAACAACACGATTTGGCCGGCTAATTCGACAAAGCTTGGCCTTCTCCCAGCGAGATCAAGCAAGCTCCATGGTATCCACCGGCGTTCCCACAATCATCCCAGCCAATCGGAACCCGTTTATCCCGCTAGCAACACACCCTAAATGTTGGATAGAAGTTAGGATGATCATGTTGTTGAAAAGAAGCTCAACGAGCTGAGACTGGCCACGACAGTCTCAAAACTCATCGTGTCCGCCCAACTTAGATAGCCTGGTTAGATGGCTTAGATCTTCTCTCACCCGATCAATGAGGTGTAGGCATGTTCACCGGCAACTCATCTCCATCCCTGGCCGGTCGAATTGCTCACGACATGTAAGGAGCGCGTTAAACCGATTGCCCAAAGTAGGGTGATCGCGCGCGTTTTGAAAGCTCTAATTCGTGTCAATAGCAGTATGTTACCTTCGCAAAACGTTCACGGCCGTCCATCTTCGCCAGCCAAATTGACTGGCTTAGATCTAATTTCAGGCGGCCAATAGGATGCCAACATATTCGCCGGCAACCCATCTTTGCGTCTGGCCAATCGGCCTGCTCAAACCAAGTTCAGCGCCTTGAATCGATTAACCTAAAGAGGGTTGGCCACACGGCTTTAAAACCCTAAATTGAGTCAGCGGCATTACGCAACTGCCGCAAATCATCTCGTCCCCCCAACTTCGCTAGCCTAGTCGGACGGTTTAGATCTGATTCTTGATGGCCAACAGGGTAACACCGTGATCACTGGCCACCCCTCTTCCATTATGAGCGATCGGCCAAGCCACAGCTTACCCATATGGCCCCAAACGATCGTCCAAAGGTGGACAGTCGTACGGTTTTCATAAAATTTTAATAATTCAACGGCAGTCATTAACTGCCGCAAATCATCTCAGCCACTCAACTTGGCTAGCCGATTTTAACCGAACCAGATCTAACCTGGGCCGACCGATAGGATTTTAGAATGGCTACCAGATGCCACTCTCCTGTAAGGACCGACTGGCCAACCTATGGCACGCACGCACAGCCCCTACCAGTTCCCTGAAAATGCCCGGTCGCGCTCTTTTTAAGACATTAAGCTCCGCAACTAATTTGGATGAGCTCTGAAACAACGATGCTTCATGAACATCGATTATTTTGAGCTTCTTGTTTAAAGCGATGCTTTATATGCATCGATTATAAACGATGTTTTATAAATATTGATTTCACAAACAATCTTATTATTTAGCACTATGTGCTGCTTTAAGCGGCAAGTCACACGACTTGACCCACTCGGCAGCTTGTTGTATGTGTTTTCCTGCAAAATACTCGAGACATCAAACATGTCACAAACTGGGGGATTCTCACTAGGGTATTGGTCTGGCGGTTTACAGCGTGCGGCGTGCAACACGCCCATTATGAGAAATTGTCTGGAAAGGGCGGACTGTTAATAGCAGTAAGAGAGTAGTGGGTGTAAGGCTTACTGGTCTTCCCACATAATGGAAACGTGATGGTCACCACCTTTTGCACAACTCCACTTCTCCACTACTTAACCGTCTCCACTTCCTATGAGATCAGGGTGCGCTCAATCATGACTTGTATAAATAGGTTTTCAACCTATTTCGACAAAAACAAGTGTTATCAACACAAGTAGCCATAAACCATATTCTGATACAAGTCAAAAAACAGCCACACCTTCATAATTCAACATTCTGATCTCAACACCTTCTTCGCTTCCCTCCCTAAGATCAACCTTTCTCCTTCATTTTGTGACCGAAGCAAGACTGGAACGGCCATTTCTTGGTTTAGGCCAGGATTGTACAGATCGATCTCTCGAATCTAAAGTACTCCCGTGCAGTGCATTTGTTTAGGGTTTTTATTCGTTTCTCATCAGCACACTCAAATTTACCAAAACCAACAGAATCAATTTTTACCCCAAAACAGACATGCATTTTCTTGATCCAGTTCCTCTATCACCCTTACAAATGTTGCAAAATCAGGAGTGTCCTCTCCATTGATATTAGTGATAAAATGATGCGAAACAAATGGAAAGTTATGAACTGAACTTCCTTCAGAGCAGCTGCGAGAACCAAAATATTCCAACAACATTTCCATACATTTAACTACTAACCAATCTAATTATGCACAACAAATAATCAAATCAACGGAAACGGGTTTCAGAATTTTTACCCAAATAAGCTTGAATCGTGCGTGTCGTGTCCGCGGGTCTTTAATTGTGGATTTCCAAATAGAAACTTTTGTATTGAATATTACTTGCTCCAGGAATGGTGAAGGTATTATAAGAAGATCTTGAGATGATGATGATGATGATACGGCAACCCAAGAGGATGATACTCTAACTTCTGTACTTCAGTTGTCATTTAGTAAACCTTCATCGTCCCGTATGTTTCCATTTACACACCTCACCACAGTGGAGAGACATCATTAATGGAGATGATAATGATCCTTAAAAAATAATGGTAGCGGTGGCTATTAATGCAGAAATTCCCTTGCTGAAACGTCGGTTGTTTGAAGTATATTACTCAAATAGCTAGCTTTCTGAACTAGATAGTTTTCTTTTTTTGTTGGTTTATAAAGTCAATGCACTGTGCTTAGAAAAAAATACTAGATATATTATGTATGTTGGTACTATCATCTTTCTTTTAATATTTAAAATGAAGATATATGAGTTATTTAAAAAGAAATTGGTGATGTAGATTATTTAAGTTTAGTATTTCTATTCTCATCTCTTTGAGCAGCTTTAAGTTTGATTAGAAGAAAAAAATACCAAGTAAAATATTACTCAAAGGCGTAGAAAACTTCGAGGTGAGAAGGAAAGATGATTTTAGATAGCAAACGAGCTTTAAAGTTTTACGGGGTCTGCACCTTGATCATTAGTTTTCTAAAAGGGTTTGAGAAGATTCAGCTAGTTTTAGTAAAGTAAGGAAAATCTTCCCAAAGTCTTGTAAAGAGTAACGATTTCTAACAAGATAAATATGATTTCAGGATGAATTTCAAGCTCTACTTACAGGGTCGGTCTGGAGGTAAGGGTACCAAAGGATTGCTTCAGTATAACACGGAAATGAGGGCAACATTTTTAGAATTTTAATTTTAAGGGGTTTTAAGTTAAAAGAAAAAAGAAATATGGCATATTCAGTGATTAGTTTTTAAATCAGGAGGCAACTCGTACAAAATGAAGGGTCGGAATATAAATATCAAATAAACACACATATTTGATATTTATGTGTGTTTATTCGGTGTTCTTCACCCAAGGGGGTGAATCCCCAAACCTTGTCGACTCTTACTATCACGAAGTTGAAGCATTGTTCTGGCTTCTTCAGCAGTGTTTCAACAAAGGGTTTTTTAACATGTGGATATTCAGTGATTCCAAGTTCATCATCGATTTAATTACAAGAGAAACAATCACACACCCCTTAAGCAATTTGAGAAAGATGTTAAAAAAATTGGATTTGAAACATTTTTGTTGGCTAGGGATGTCCGAAACTATCTAAAAGGAAACTTCAACCACAGTGAAAGGTACGTTGTTATCTTATGGGCTCCTAGAGAAGCTTTATACATCGCTGAACATCTCTCTTATATTCTGTTGTCCGTGAGGGAATTCAATACGGTGCTGATGGTCTGGTGTTGTATGATGATAGGGGTGGAATTGTTAGAACTGATTTATTAACACGAACCACCTCATATTTTGAGGTTAGGTACAAGCACAATGGTTTATGCAGGTATATTGAAGAAAGACAAGAACGATGTGTTCTGGCATGTCTAGTAATTTTAGTAACTGATCTTCTTCTTGGGGTAGTTCTTGTTTGTTATTTCTTTTCTTGGGGTAGTTCTTGTTTATTCTCTCTTCGTTTGTTTCATTTTCTTCTTCTTTTTCTAGGTTTTTTTTCTTTGTGTGATGTAGGCGTTCTTTCTTTTATTTTCTGTTTTTTATTTTATTTTAATTTAACTTTATCGTTGTAGTAAATCTATGAATTCTAGTTACTCTATTTTAGTAAAAAAACAAAAAAAAAAACATATTCTTTTATTTATTTTTAAATCGTTTTTTTATCTTTTTGTAACCATGTTCGTCCCTTCTTGTCAGCCATCGTTAATGGTGTGGTGAGTAAAACTATTCATTGAATAATCAATCAAATATATAAATATAATATCATGATTTATTTATTATCTAATACTTTGATTTTTCTAAGTTATCTCAAAATGTTTTTTCCTGGGGGATTTTTTTTTTTTTTTTTTGAATCCCAATTTAATTAAATTTAAGTTTTCCAATCTAATTTGTATATCAATCATCCAAGTTGTGTTGTGTTTCTTCTATTGTACCCTGCAATAATATAACAACAAAACATTAAGTTTCACTTGATCAAACATGATTAAAGTTATTTCTTAAGAAATAGAAAAGGTAGTAGAAGTAACTTTTAAGCCATCTGATTGAATATGAGGGATATGTCATTCGTTCAATCCATGACATGAAAGCTAAGGTAAGGTTTATTCTTATTTGTGGGGATTGTTTCACCTCTTAGTCATAAATACTGACTAGCAAGTGCTCTTGACCTAAAGTTGTTTTCATTTGTATTTTGCCCGAGTGGAGTTACTTCTCTCCAAATTGTTCAAAAATATTTATGCGCTTAGTTTGGGTGAAAGATGGTGAGTACATTACTAAAGAGATCCAGGGTGTCATATATTGTTGCGTTATGGTATTTAATATGTTTATTAGACTTCAATATTTCAAGTGTACTATGCCAATAAAAATACAAATGAAAATCATATGTCTGGGTCATATATATTGTTTTGTGATGCTTGGTGAACTAGGTGTAGAAATGTGTACTTTTCAAGCAACAAATTTAGGATACTAACCGTGCATTTAATCATTTTTATTAAATATCATCAACACTACAACTCATTCGCACTTTTGCAGGTTTCCAAAACAACATACCCCAAGCCTAACAAAGTATAGAAAGATTCATCATATTATAACTTGACCCTTAACTTGGAGGCTAAGGGGTTCTCTTTGTAGGGATCATGAAGTCAAATCCTTCATACTTGTTAAGTTACAAATATTCCTAAGTGTTCTAAATAATGGACTATGGCCTAGTCTATTACATTTGATTTGAGCATATAAATACCTTTGTAGATAGTGGTATCCATAAACAATAGTAAACCTATGGCTTTCTCTGGGGTTCTTTTATCTGTTGCTTAGGTTTTTCAACTACTATGTATATCTTAAGTAAACCATCTTGGAGGGTGAAAATAGGGTGATAACTAATGCCATCAGTCATTAGTTCAGTTGTGTTATAATAGTTTCTCCAATGGTTAGTCTTAAAAATAAAAGTATTATACCCCATAGGATACACAACCACTTTCATAAAAAATCATCTACAAATTATCAATATGTTAATGATGTGTCAAATAATTGTAATGATATCTTATTGTTAGACTTCTTTCTTTTTTTTAGATGTTTACCAAGAGGTTGTTTTTCCATCCTAGTCACACCTTTACTAATAAAAAAATAAAAAATAAATTTAATTCTATCACTTATGTAAAGAAAAGAATATAACCTTTATGGATTGGAGATGAAAACTTCATATGGATAATATCCAGATATTATATCTTCATACGACCAAGAGGAAGTCTTACAAATGATGCCACGTAGAAAATATTAGAGAACAGTGTGCTGAGAGTGTAACGTATCTCTCTGAAACCGTTTCATTGTTATATATTTTTTGTTTTCTATGTTTGTCTTGTTAGTTATCCTGTTAGTGACATGTATTGACAGTCTGTGAAAAATTATGTAATATAAATAATGTAATCTCTCCTTATTCTATCTTTGAAAATACTGATGTTATGAAATGAAATATTTATGGATATGGTATCAGACTCTTGATCCATTTCTAGGGAACAATTCTTCTTTGTTTTGAATCTTATTCTTCAATTTTAATGTAGAATTCAGATTCATCTCCAACCTTTCAACATGTGTCTCGAAATTTCAAGCCTCCTTCAAAACTCAATTTGAAGAATTATGTTTTTTGGAAGTATCAGATTGCTCTATTACTTCGTAGTTATAATTTTTTCAGATTTTTATATGATTTTTTTGTTGCTTCAGTTAAGTATCTTAAATCTTCATCTTTTGTTTCTTTTATAATTTACCTAGATTATACTTTTAATTCTTATATTGATGAAGAATTTGTTCTAAATCCTACGTATATTTCATGGCTCAATCAAGATCAAGCAATTCTATCTTGGTTACTTTTTCCCCTAACTGGTGAATGTCATGGACAAGTTCTTGTTGTAAACCTTCTGCTGCTTTATGGAAGACATTAGAGAATGATTATAATGATAATACTAAATCTAGATTGATGAACCTTAAATTTGAACTTCAAAATCTCAAGAAATTATCTGATCTGATGATTTTTTTTTAATAATATAGTTTGACTTATTTATCACAAACTTTCACAAATCAATCGTTTAGTTACCGATGAAGATTATGGTGATGACTATTAGTTTGCAGAACCTGAGGCATATGCTCTTTATCATGAGGATTCTTCTTCACCTTCTAGTTGGGCACCATATTTAGGTGTTACACGTCACATCACATCTGATTTAGCAAATCTAAATCTACATTCTCCTTATGAAGGCTCAGACCGTGTGAAAGTCGAAAATGGAATATGTTTTCACATTGAACATATAGGTTATGCTTCAATTAGTTCTCCTATCCCTACTTTAAAATTGTCTAATATATTACATAGACTTGATGTTACAAGAAACTTATTATATGTTCATCAGTTCATTAGGATAATAATAGTTTCTTTGAGTTTCATCCATATAATTTTACATCAAGGACGTAGAAATCAAAAGAGAATTGTTAAAAGGTGGTGTGAAAATGGTATATATGACCTGAGAATTCTGATCTTAAACAAGCTTTTCATGTGCAAAATATTCCTGCCCAATATTGGCACCTTATACTAACACATCTTCTTATTGAACACCCAAGCATGTTCTTTAAACTATTCATACTTCTGCTTGTGCACATCTGGAAAACAAAAATTGTTCAAATTGTCGAATTAATAAGTCACATGCTTTACCATTTCCAGACTTTGCAAGTGATGTGCATGGATCTTTATATTTGGCACATTCTAATAATAGGGTCTCTTCAGTATTTTTTATCAATGATTTTAAGTATTATGTTTCATTTATTGATTCCAATAGCAGGTTCACTTGAATTTATCCCTTAGCCTAAAAGTAAGAGGTGTTTGATACTTTTATCATATTAAAAATATTGGCTGAAAACTAATTATTTTTTAGAAGAATCAAATACTTGCGATCTGATTAAGATGGAGAACAGAGAAATGTTTTGTTTATCTAGAGTAGTGTGGAATAAGTTACAGAATTTCATGTCGTTATTCACATCAACAAAATGGAAAAGCATATAGGAAAAATAGGCATGTATTTGACACTAGATTATCCTTGCTCAGTCATACTTCCCTACCACTTTCGTTTTGGTTTTATACCTTTGAAACAACAAATTATATTATCAATAGATTACCATGCATCTTTTGTTCTGAATGGTAAAAAAAGCTCTTGAGACATTATTTCAAATTCAACCAGATTATAACTTTTTTAAAATCTTTGGTTGCTCTTGTTTTTCTTGTCTAAGACTTTTTAATTCTCATAAACGGCAAAACAAAAAATCTGTTAAATGTCACTTTTGGGGTTATAATGTTTAAATCATAATACTAACAAGATCTTCATTTGCATATATGTAGTTTTGATGAGTCAAAATTTCCTTATGATAGTTTGTTTTCTATTTCCACTTATTATTCACTTTAATCCACTAGTGTTTCTGTTACATTTTCAATACTAATTTCTGATACACCATATTCAGACTCTTTATTCGCTCCTGCTGATTTTCCACTATTATCTTCTTCTTCTTTTATATCACAATCAACTTCAATTCATGTCATTCCTAATTCAAGTAACACTCTGGACATGGTAACTGGATCCAAACATGGAATCGTAAATCCCAGAGTCTTTGTTACTTCTACTGGTATTGATATTGATTTGCTTACCCCAATTATTTTTGCTAAAATCATCTTAAATTGAAAAAGTATATGGTTGAGGAGGTTAATGCTCTTTTGGAAAATGGCACATGGTCACTAGTTAACCATGCTCCTTCCCAGAATGTTGTAAGTTGTAAGTGGGTAGTTAGAACTAAAAAGAATGTTGATGGTATAATTGAAATATATAAGGCGAGATTGGTTGCCAAAGGATACAATCATGTTGAGGATGTAGAGATTACCATGACACTTTCAGTCTTGTTACCAAACCAACAATAATTAGACTAATTCAGTCAACGACTTTGCTCAAAGGATGGTCTATAAGACTACTTGATGTGAAAAATGCCTTTTTGCATGGTATACTAAATAAAGAAGTTTTTATGATTCAACCACCTAGTTTTGTGGATAAAAGCTTCCCTAATCATGTTTGCATCTTAAAGAAGGCTTTATATGGACTCAAACAGGCTCATAGAGCATGTTTGAGAGGTGGAGTACGTTTTTGGTTCAATAAGGATTTCAAGCATCTAAATCCGATACCTCTTAGTTTAATTGTTTTTTAAAGTGAATTCTATAGAATCTTGTATGTCTTGATTTATGTGGATATGACATTCTAGTCACTGGCAGCTCTAAAACTTCTATATGTTCTCTCTTGTCATGTTTGGGTTCTGGATTTGCAATCAATAAACTTGATCATTTGAGATTTTTCCTAGACATAAAGGTAACTTACTCTGATGTTGGAATTCATTTATATCAGAAACAATATAGGTCTAATTTGCTTAAGAAGGCAAATATGGATAATGCCAAGTCTAATTCTACTCATATGTTTGCTACTTCGAATGTTATTGATACTTCTTCTTTATTTGCTAATACTTATTTGTATAGAATTACATTTGGTTCTTTACAATATGTAACATTTACAAGACCTGGCATTTCCTCTTCTGTCAACAAAGCTTGTCAGAAAATGCAGGCTCCAACTGAGGATGTTTTGACTGCAATCAAAAGAATTTTGAGATATCTCAATGGTATTTTAGGATATGGTTTGCAATTTAGGAGAACAACTTATTTACATCTTCAAGCATATTCTGATGCAGATTGGACTGGAGATTATCTTGATAAGAGATCAACGAGTGGTATGTCTTCTTTTTTTTGGCCAAATTTAATTTCTTGGTGTCCCGGAAAACAAAAGACTACATTTGGATCTAGTAATAAGTTTGAATATAGGTTTAGATGGTGAAATTTGAATAAGGGGTAAAAGTGTCATTTCAAGACCACAGACAAAATTCAACTCTCACTGGAGAGAATAAGCCATTGGTTATCAAGGAACTCATAGCCATGATTCCTAGTATACTTCCCTGCGAGACACTGCTGGTCATGCTTCCGTGACTCCTAGCGCACATCCTCGACGAGATACTGCTGGTCACGTAGGTTATATAAAGCGTAAAACGTCACCGACAGACTTATGAACCAGAACATCCATAATTCCAGCATGTCTTCATGAGATGCAGCTGATTGTGACGCCATGATTCCTAGTATACATCATCGACAAGATACTGCTGGTCATGTAGGCTCTATAGATACATAAAAACGTCCTATGCGGACTTATGACCCATTGCGGAGACATACATATATCCTGTAAGCACGACTCACCCTATTTGAGATCAAGAACTGATTCCTAGTACATCATCGCGAGATACACTGGTCATGTCTACTCTAGGCTCTGACTCGACTTACCGAGGCTTCTAATTAATTCCTAGTACATCCCCACGAGATTCTGCCTTCGGGCCCTTTTGACAGACTCCTAGAACATCCTTTTGAAATACACTGGTCTTGTCGGTCCCATCATATAGACACAGTTGATTCCTAACACATTTCTGCAAGATACGTTGGTCAAAGACAAGTGAGCCAAAGTCTCATAGAGACATTAATCAGGCGCACAAATCCCTTTCTCTCTCTTCGGGACGAATCCTAGCTGACCACAGAGAGATTTGGATCCGTCTGCAAAAATCATGGAGAGATTCACATCTCTTCTCAAAATCCCGGAGAAATGTGAATCTCTCCGCAAAATCTCGAAGAGATTCACATCTCTCTGCAAAATTCCGGAGAGATTCACATCTCTCCTCAAAATCTCAAAGAGATTCACATATCTTTTAAAAATCCCAGAGTGATTCACATCTCTCCGCAAAATCTCGGAGAGATTCAAATCTCTCGGGAAATCTCAGACAGGGCCGAATATTCCCATGTTAGAGAGAGGGAGCTCAACCTCAGCTCCTTTCACACTCTGCACATGATTTCTAAGGCATTCCATGCATTTTCACGTGACTCATCCTAGTCATTCTCACAAATCAGAGAATATCTCTCTATCTTGGCCAACTCGGCTTAAGAGAATATTACTCTCTCAACACATTATCATAAAGGATGACCGAGCTTCATACAAATGGGGGGATAATAATTATGGTTTTGGTCTAGCGGTCTACGACACGTCTGAGAAATACCCGGCCTATTTCTCACCACAAAATAGAGTAAAAGCGGTGGAATAATGAGATAAACACAATCTAGTTTATCTCTATTTATTCCTGAAGATAGGGAGAAGTGCTCCGCACGGCAAGCAATCCTTATCTTCATCACCGACCTGAGATTAGAGAATTCATCTATAAATAGGTCATATATTTCTCCAAGCTAACACATAACTTTCTCATAAACTCTCAGAGCAATTCTTCTTCAAACCCTAGAATTTTCTGATCTCTCTCTTCATCTGATTCCCTCCCTAAGATCAGCACAAACCTCTCTTGTGACTAAAGAAGCCTTTGAGCGGCCACTATGCGTGGTTTAGGCGAAGACTGTTCGTGCCCAACCTCCCGTAACTCACTTTCAGAAACCCTAGAATCCCACTTTAGCCTCTCACCGATTTTAGGTAACTACATTTTGGCGACCACAGTGGGAGGTTGTCCACTCAGTTACAGATTTTAATCATGGTCACTATTAAGAAGGAACTAGATTTCATCAATCCGAACACAAAAACATCTCATTGATTCAATCTCTGTAAATCCACCTCTAACACGCTCGAGAGGTTTATCTCCACCATCAATTTTGTCTCTGAGATGAATATTTGACCTTAGTAAATAGGCTAGTGCATCCCGAATGACCTTGATCTCTCTATCATGGAAAACACCCCAGTGACCTATTTCTATGAAAATCTAGTGTTAATCCTTGAAACATTGGGTAAGGACCAAGGCGAGCTCTTGGGGACTCAACAAAATCTTGCAAAATCTCAGATCGATATCAAGACTTATCCGAAAATTCCTTTAAATTTACCAGTAGGGATATATCCAACAAATCTAGATCGATTACACGTTTCCTAAAGAAAAAGTACTAAAACTGCTGAGAATTGCACAGACGGGATCCGGTCTGTCTGCAATCGACCTCCTCGGAGAAGGTGAAGCTCGTTACGAACGCGACAGAGCAAATGAGCAACCATCTAGTCAACCTTATAACCCTCAAGGACCTCAAGGACCAGATGACGCTCTAAACTTGGAGATTCGGACGAATATTTTCTCCAAAATTCGTTTAGGTCAAAGACCCTCAACCTGATCACATGGACTCGGGAAGTTTACTTCACGTTACTATTTTACTTATAACTTTTGCATTCTGCATCCGATTGACCTTGTTTATTTTCCATTGGATTTGTATTTTCATCATCTACAGGATAAAGTTAGGAAACACTTGGAAAGGCTACAAAAAAATCATGACCTAGTCAACAACGCTGCAAAGCCACCTACGGTCATAACCCGTTATATCCAGCCAAGATACAGCTTATCGCTCTTCCTGCTTCAGAGGATCATGACCAGAAGGCGACAAAATATAAGATGAGACTAGCTTCCAAGACGACGCTCGGCCAAAGCTCATACTTATCCAAAGATGAAAAGTCGATGGTCGATACGCTATCTCAACACTAGTCCCGTCAAAAAGAAGAGGAGTCCTAGAAATTGTATGACCAGGTCTCGATGAGCCTCTATCTCATCTACACCAACAATTATATAGTATCATTTTCCGGTGGGACCTCAGTTCACCCAAGACGGAGAAGAAGAATATCTTTGCAGCCAAATCTATCAAGAGAAAAAAAAATTGTAGTGGTACTCGTGAGATCAACTATTCAGGCTACTCATCCAGACGGTTGCTGAAAGTTCCCGCAGTCAAAGCCCTTCTCCCCGAAAGACCATCTAAATAAAATAGCCCATGTGTCATAGTCGGATATGACGATTAAAGACCACTTATAGCTCCCCAAATAAAAAAGACCACTTCCTCAAGTTTGGATGAACCGTGGGGACTTTCGAAGAACATCATCATCAACAACCTTAATGCAAACCAGCTGCCTATTATCCTAAAATCATGTCATTAGCATCACTAGCCCTATAATGCGTTCACTATTCTACTAGTTCTAAGAGCGTCTTCTTCTCTTAATTTTGGTATTCCATCTCCCAAAAGAAAGATAGATCTCGATAGATGACTTGGATGCATAAGTTCACATGAATCCCGGTCAAGACACTTAATAGAGGCAGAACAACAACTTAATCTTGTCTACAAAGACACATGTGGCCAGTATCTCGACATGACTCTCCACAGACGTCTTCAACCCACAGATTATTGTTTTCCCGTCTTGAAGACTCAATCTCGTACGCCAAAAGGGTCTTACTTCATTTTCCAAGCGTCTCGAGTCAATATATAAGAATCCCTAGTCATATATCAAACCGGGGACTGAAAAAGAACCATGCATCCTATATCTGCGTGATTAATATGAGGCGGCCCAAACATACAACTCCTAGATGACAGACTCTTACACCATTGAATACAGATTCCGGGTGCACAACAAATTGGTAGAATTCAGAGCGCTTAAAGTTATAAACTACTTACTAGAGGTGTATGAACGAGAATCAGATACCTTGTCTAAGCCTCATCTCCCATGGCCGAACCTCAAACACAATTCAACATAGACTTCTCTTACGACGAAACACTTCAACCCGACCAGATAGAGACTTGCAAAATGCTATCCCCTGGGGACTGGAAATTAATCCCAGGGTAGATAGGCCAGAATACTTCCTCAGCACGAAGATAAGACAATTCAAAATCAAGTTTCGTCGCATCTAGAGAAGGACTCACCCAACACGCCAAATCTTGAGTTCCTATCATGATCAAACAAGCCAGGCTTTACCAAACCCCTTCTAAGGTTTTCAGATATGGAAACATGTACCAGGCTTACACCAAAGGAAATATGTGTTAGAATCCTTCCTCTGCTCAAGATTCACGCATGAGACAAAACTAGGGTTTGCATAAAGTAAAAATGTATGCGGGTCCCCTTCCTTTAACAGATGCATACGGGAAAGGTCCGGAGAGAAAATATCAAGTGAGATGAAAATCATCCAACAAAGGCCCCGAAATAAAATATATTACTTCATGTTCAGCTTCACTTTGGACTCTGCATTTCGAGCCACCTTCTTATCATGTTATAGCTCTCCATATACCATACGCTCCTCCAGATTAAGAACCTCTCTAAAAAATGAGGACCCGAACCCAACTCACCCCGACGGACCCGAACAGAACCAAGCAAGACAACCAACTCATATTGAAGTGAAGACTCTCAAGATGGTCATCAAGTTACCAAGATTAATGAGATCACCAAAAGCAAGGTTTTTCAGTGTTATTATTCTCATGAAACTAAATCCTCCAACACTAGTCTCATCCGGAATCAAAGAAGACATGGATCCCGTGAAATCACTTCCAAGACGGTCGGTTCCTTCTGAACCTCAAATATCTTTCTGAAGTCCCTCAGAAATTGTTAAAGCCCGTCTCATCCTCATTCTACCAAAGTCAAACTCGTTCTCACCATGAAAAGTACTTGTTCCCATAAAAGTCTCGCTTTCCATGTGACTTTACAAAACACGTCTAGGGATTTGCACGATGAGAATGCATCAAGTAACGTAATTTCGTATTTAATTGAGGGCAAAAACGTACAAGCATGTCACAGACGCGTTTTGTCCCAAGGAGATTCAAGTCACGACCTATGACAAGATAAGAAAGATAAATTAGGTAATAACACTCAAAGGTATAAATTCCTAAGAGTCTCAATGTATCAAGAGTTCAAACGCAACAAGGACTCCTTTCGGAAACAGATATCAGCACACTCCAGCGTGAAGATTTGAAAACTGATGACAATATGTGAGGAATTTTGGGTTACTTCCTGAAGAAAATACGTTCCTCTATGTTTTCCCAACAACATATCAAAAGGGCGCCTCAAATGGACAAAATATCTAGGAGATGTGGCCCTGAAACCAAAGTAAGTGCAATCTGAAAAACTCCTGGAATCTTATACGGCATTTCTGAAGTCAAAAGTATACACGGATTTGATTCGCCAAACAAACTCGGAATCGAGTCACTCTTTTTGAATTAGAAATCCTATCCTCTTTTGTTTAAAAGTTTGGGACAGGGACTCAAATCGGAGTCTGTATGAAGAGTTTACAGCCATTCTACGCAAGTCTCTCAAAACTAAAGTCTTCTGACGAACACCCAAACGAAGAATCCTAATACAAACAGAACATGTGAAAGAAGGATGGACCGACATCCATACCTAGTGCATGCCCAAAAGAGTTGGAAAATAGTTCTCTTTTCAAGACCAGTTCAAAAGGGAAGCCACCATTCAAAAGGAAAAGGAATTAGAGCCAAAAGAGGAAATTCAAGGAATTTGACTCATATAAGGAAACCTAGGGTCTCCCTTCTTCTAAAAACCTCTCCAAGCCGTGGCCTAGCCTATTCCACATGCATGAAAGCCCTCCTAGGAGAGTGGGACGTCACTTATTGTTTTGGAATTTTTCGGAAGCACCAAAGTTAAAGAGAATTAGGGTTTTGATGAAAATAACCCTAAATCCAAGAATTTGACAAAGAAAAGGATTTCTCCTAAAAGGGAAGGAGACGAGCCTCTCCCAATTCACTTGGATGGTCCTCTACACATATCTCAACACTTTTTATCTTATCACTTTTCAACAAAAACGAGCTCATAAGGGATTTTGACCAAAATACCCTTATTTCACATTTTTGAGTATTTTCATAGAAGAAGACTCTAATACAGCCAGAGACCGACCAAATCCTCCTCCACTCATTCCAACTACCTCATACACATGAATACTATGATATATATATGTTCAAAGAAGAATGAGGTTGAAACAAAACTCAGAAAAGCAGAATTTCAGAGAAAATAAAGGAAATTTAGCTCAAACAGGGAAGTTCGAGTTCATAATTTCCAAAAGCAGGACTAGACACGTGCCTATCTCCCTCTCTCAGGACATGAACATGCCGGGGGAATCTCATGGTCTCTCTCATGCCAAGTAAAATCAAGCTCATAATTTCTTTTGACGAAAATACCCTTAAGTTTATAAAGTAGGTATTTTCTCCGAAAAGGGGTGTCTAATTGGTACAAATAATCGAGCAACCTCTCATCACACAAGATGTCATTCGTCTAATGGTAGGACACGCCTCCAAAGCCTATCCATCATATCTTCTCAAGCCGAATGCATCATAAAAGAAAATTAGGGTTAGGAAAAATACAAGTTTGAATTCAGAACTTCTCCGGGACAAAGATTCTACAGTCTCAAAAATGGAGTCCAGATTTTCTCATCATGTCTCACCAACCTTACGGCTATCCAACGGTTCGTTCAACTCTCCTCTTCCTCAAAAACTCATGTAGAGAGTCGAAGCGCAACATTTAGCCAAGAGAGAACAATTAGAGTTTTGATCAAATAAACCCTAATTTGGGAATCTTTCTAAAATTAAAGGTCCTAGCTCCTCCCCTACATGATTAAAGGCAAGGAGGAAAGTATTTCATCATCACGGTCAAGTACTCTCCTGCACAACAGCATCCCATGCGTATATGGAATACCATTCATACCACACAAGCACATCTCAAGTCTCAGATGACGAAATTAGGGTCGTGAAAAAATTAACCCTAATTTGATAATTCTATCAAAACAAATTATATTGCTCCACTGGAGGCCCAAGTTACTTCTCGCACACACTGTTAACATCATATACAGGAGGATCTTCACTCACACTTGCTCTTCTCTCCTATGCGGCTCGCGGACAGATATAATTAGAGTTCTGCCAAAGGAAAACTCCAGAGTCAAGAGTTTGAATCGAGTAAGGAAGTATTTGATTTTGAAGGGAATTTTTATATCGATAAAGATATATCCTCACAAAGAGAGGTTAATCCTAGCAAAAGCACACCTGAGTCAATGGTTGTATACTGTCGGGTTTCGTAATCAAACTAGGAGTGTTATTTTTCACATACATGAGAGTTACGAAGAAATCTGAATCAAAAAGATGACATCCATTCGCTGTTCACGATGCAACCTGCTATTTTGGTACAAGTAAAGTCTAGGCACTAAATTAGGGTTTCTACACCCTTTGGACTAAATTCTCACTGTCAGTAAATTTAGGGGAAGTCTCAGAGATCAGAGAAAGCTAAATACCACCCGTATCACTACATCATGACTTCTTTAAAGTCCAAGCTCAAGTCAAAGAGAACATGCAAGGACATATTCAACAAGACAACAACTAGTTCACCGCTAGTAAATCGCTCTTCAATTCCCTGCAAAAATACGAACTTTATGCAACAGGAAGGACTGGTTCATCAAATCCCAATTCAAATTGTTGGCGTATTTCAAAACATAATATCAAGTCATTATTAACTTGTGACCAAGTTTCAACTCTATCATGGTATTTGCTTAAATCTCAAAGAACAGGGGACTGAGCCCCATCTCTTTTTCCTATGGGGGAATGCCGAATAAGAAGGTACCATATACAGACACAGCTTCATACACAAGATTCACGTAAAAAACTTGCATATTCAGCATTTTGGCGCAAGGTGGATCTTCCAATTAGACAACGAGATATGCCATGACTTTGAGTTTTCATCAGCTCAAGATATTGTCTTCGTTCTACAATCTTAGACCAGTTTTCTTTCACATAAAACCTAACATGACCAGATGATCAGAACTATTCAAGATTCTCACTAATGGTTATAATAGCCACAATCAGCTTCGCGGCTCATAGCATCACAACACTTATCTACACGATCAAGCGCAAAGCTGAAAATTAGGGTTTTAATCAGATAATCCCTAATTGTAAATTTACACGCCCAAGTCATGGATTTCACGATTACAACACTCAGATAAATGCTTCCTAGCATATATATTCACGAGAAATTCCAGTCCAGAGTTGATTTCATGTTCAAAGCGAAGACAAAGCATCAGTTCGGGAACTCTGCAAGTCTAAAAGAACAGGCGGATCGTAATTTCGTATGAATGATTTGTTACCATCTATATATTCATCATAGAACAATCAAGGTTCTACTCTAAGTAGGGGACTTAATGTAGATGGTGAAATTTGGATAAGGGGAAAAAGTGTCTGTAGCGCCCCCAAAACTAGCAGCTGACTAATCCAAGAGATTAACTAAATAAAGAGACACTAAGAATCTAAATGAACTAATTAAAGATTCTTATAAAAAAATCTGCTTCAAAACTTAACCCAAAACTAGCCCCACTCTGAAATATATAATACAAGAACTCTTCTCACATGATACATATATAATAGTCTTACGGTTTACAAATAGAATATATAACATAATAAACATAGCCAAAGTTAACCAACTAACGAACTCAACTCCTCGAAGCTTCCGCTGCGCAACTCTGATCCGTCTCTGAAACTGAAAGTGGGAATGGGTGAGCACATCATCCCTAAAAGGGTTGCCCAGTGGAAATAACATTTAACTTTCAAGTAATCATAAGCAAGATTTGGAAAACAATACATGTTTTCCGAAACATTAAACAGTGACCAAGTCACTGAAATAAACAAACAAACATGTATATGGACAAACTCCTTCTTCAAACAATGTATAATATTGATGCCAATTCCACACCGAATAATAATATTGATGCCAATTCCACATTGAATAAGCATAAAAGCTGAAAGTAAGTAGGTATAAATGCGAAGGAGCATATCATATATACCACAAGTGGAAATTCTTATTTCCCATAACAATTCATATGACAAACAAACATTACAAGTCCTTTCCAAACCATGGAAAGATTAACAGAATCAATAGAATTATCGTAATGCAATTTAAACAAAGCATGGAATGCAGAAACAGACAATGCATGAGTTTGTTAAGCATAAACTTTTGTAAAAGAAAACAACAATGGTTACAAAAGAGTTAAATGTATTCCCACCTCTTTTGATGACAAGCCACGCCTACCTCGAGATCCACGATCCACTGGTTCATTCTTTGAATCGATCATTGTTAAAAACTAACTGTTAATCACACGAAAAATCTAAGAATCTAGCCAAAATGGCTCACACAAGAATTATACAAGTCTATTTAATGTTTCTAAGCCCAAGTCCACTAAACATGCCCATTAAACCAAGGTTTAGTCCATCTGGTTCAACTAACGGTCAAACTTAACGGTCAAGCTAAACAGTCAACGGGTCTCTAACAGTCAACGTCAGTCAAAAGAGTCAACTAACAGTTAACGTCAGTTAACATTGTCAAGGTCAGGTCAGGTCAAGTCTAAAGTCAAAGGGTTAACTGAGTCAATTCCGGGTTAGACCGATTCAACTCAGTCAGATGGTCTGAGTCAGGTAAGTCAGCTACACCGACTGGGATGACTAACAGGCATACTTCTATTACAAACAAACTTCAACTCTATTTCTTACATTCTCATCTTCCTATTTAATATTTCAATATCAATTCATTCATTCTTAAATAAACTTCAAATTTCATTTACAAAACAAACTAAGATTACCTGCAATTGCAGCTCTAAGCTTCTACAAGAGAGATTCAACTCCACACATTCAACTATCCCTCATTCTAATACCTCAATCACATAACTTCTTCTGTTGGATCACTATCAGTTCACTTAACTCCAACAATTCATTTACAACCACCACACCAGTGATAACACCACTAGAACCCCAAACGCTCTGAAGTTGTATTGCACTTGCAACTATATTCACATAGACAACCCTTGTAACCATTACACAACCACCACTACATAACTCGACTCCACCTGCAATTTCATCACCTCAGCTCCACCAGTTCATACCTGCACAACAACTCCAATTCCAACCACCCCTGCATCTGTGAACACCAGCACTGACTGATCTATAATTGTGCAATAACACTAGCAATGCATACACTCTTAATTTCAAACCACTAACTCTCTTTCCTGCCATATCACTTCTTCAACTAAAATCTCTTCTCAGTTCCTCTTGAACAACAACACTACTAACTCAGGCAATTATGCAAACTCAATTTGAATCCCAACAGCAACATCATTATCACTTCAGGCAACTCATAACTCACCTTCATCAACTCAACAAACCTAGCATTCATCTAACTTAGTTCATTCAATATTCCATAATAACACCATCCTTCCTTCTCCCAGTAATTCACATCCATAGAACAAAACTCCAATAGCCCAACTTCTGAGTCATCTCCACATGGACCCATCCCTGAACATCAACATAAACCTAAACTACAACTACATACAGCTCCATTCCATCCCCAAACTCAAGTCTTAATTCCAATAACATCTACAATTTCATACACAGGCACACCAAGTCTCAAACTACATTTCAATTCAACACAATACAACCCCAAATTATTCTTCCCCTTGCAACAGTTATCACCATTTCTCGATAACAACTACACCTGTAAACTCATATCTCAACTGTTTCAGTTAACCACAACCACAATCAATTCATGTTACTAACTTCACCCTTTCTAATTCATTACATCCTGTAAACACCTCCACCAGTTCATATCATTACAATTTAATCAAACAATGAAACTGAATAACTATATTGAATCACCTCAGAGAAACAATTACCTCAGATTAGTTCTACACGGGAAACTGAGGTTGGATTCTTTATTCCTTTGCCTCAATTGAACAATCACCTCAAAACTATAAACACCCGACAATCTTCATCACCCTCAGTGGTTCACGAGAAACCCTAAAACCTCTCAAATCACCACACCCATCCTTCAACTTCATCTTGACTATCTCCATATCGAATCTTCAATCGACATCCAAATCCCTAGTTCTTAACTTGGGGAAGAACATGAAACCCTAACTTTCTGATTCTTCAACAAAACCACTTCACCTCATCAATTAAGTAAAAACCAGTTTGTCCTTCATCACTAAACAACTCAATTACTTATCAATTCCACACATAAACAAATTTGAATATCAAAACCCTAATTGCTTCTTTCTGATTTACTTTTCTTGAAACTCTGAATCAACCGCTTCAATTAACACCACCACATCATCACCCTCCTCATATACACAACGTCATCAATTTATTTACTTCATTGAATCTCACGAATATTCGACATGAGAAGGAGAACAGAGAAAGAGAGAAAGGAAGAAGTCGAAGAAAGAGAGAAGAAGATAGGAATGATTTCCTCGATCTGACGTAGATGATAAGGCCAAAGGAAATACTAGGACATCCAAATGCTTTGATAAGGGCAGCCCAGGTCGGTCTATTTGCGAAAAGACTATTTTGCCCTTCAAATCAATCTGATAATATCTTCTCCGTCCAGTATCCGAATGACACGTTCAAGTAGTCTAATTCGCATAACTTTTCGAGATATATCTAGTGATACTAGTTTAGTTTCATATCTAAATCGTTGATAGATTAATTTCTATTAATTAACGTTCGTGTTAAACTAATCGAGTCCTTAGCGGCTAAATCGTCTCTTGACTAGTCTAATAACGTTGACGAGCTTGAGGGTCTTTACATTCTCCCCACCTTATTTATTTTCGTCCTCGAAAATTGAACCATCCTTCTGGTCTTTAAAAACTCCCCACCTTATAGAAAAATCATATCTCTTGTCTAAGCGCAAACAACAAGAAACAAAGCACAAACCTATATGGCTTTCTACAACTAAAATTTGTGGCTCTAGGTTCAATTGACTAATTTATATTGCAATTAGATAATGGTTCTAATTACGAGAAAATATGTGAATCTCTCCGGGTAAACCTCGGATAGATTCAAATCTCTTGGGAAATCTCAGACATGGCCGAATATTCCCCATGATAGGCACACGCCTTACCTAGGGCTCAAGCCTATTTATTAGCCTCTAAAACACACGGCTAGTAAATTAAGCCTGAACTATACATGTCTATCCAAAATATGGATAAGCTCTCTTTATACTTAGGAGTAGTAGTATTCTGAATAATAGAACTCACATGACTAGCTAGGAAGGCTTTCTTATGGACACCGAGCTTACGCTTTCGCGTACACAAGTCCTGAAGGAACTTGGCATAAGGAGGAATCTGCCTAATTGCATCTAATAATGGAAGATTGATAGTTACCTGCTTAAAAACCTCCAAAATGTCATTAAAAGTGGACTCCTTCTTAGTTGGTACCAGCAATTGTGGGAATGGGGCTCTGGGAAAAAAGTTTGGCTTATCAGGGGCCTTATTAGTCTCCTTAGAGGTTCCATCAATCTCTTCAACTTCTGATTCAGAAAGGTGAACTACAGCATGTTCACTATCAGGCATGGCAACCTTATTGTCTATTTCTCTGCCACTCCTAAGGGTTTTGATTGCATTCACATGATCAGATGATCTTCCTCCTATTTCATGAACTCCTCTAGGATTAGGTTGAGTTTGACTAGAAAAACTCCCATTATCTCTCTCACTTAGAATCTTAGCCATTTGACTAACTTGAAGTTCTAACTTAGCAAGAGACTTGGCATTATGTTGAAAATTATGCTTGGTTTCCTCTTGAAAACTAGCCTGGTTCTTTAGTAATACTTCTTGGGTCTTTACGAACATGTCCTGGCTCCTTTTTAATAAACTAAGAGATTCCTCTAAGCTAATTATTCTATTCTCAGAAGGGTTCTGGAACTGGGCTTGACCTGAAGGGTTCTTATTATAACCAAAACCTGGGGGAGGCTGAGAATTACTAGACTGGCCTTGACTCTGTCCTTTAGACCAAGAGAAATTAGGATAGTTTCTCCAACCAGGGTTGTAGGTCTCTGAGTAGGGGTCAAACTTCTGACGGTTTTCAAATCTAGCATTGTTATAGACAGCATGGGATTGCTCTTCACTATCCTGACCTTCCCAAAACGAGTTACTGGATTCTATTCCACAACTAGAGACTTGAGAGGTTCTAATCCTATTATCAGGTTCAGCAAAAGACCTATGTTTAGATTGATTCAATTCCAAAGCTTCTAACCTTCTAGACAAAGCAGTAAACTTAGCATCAGACCCAAAGCCTGTATCAACCACATTGGTGCTACTTCTATTGATCAAGAGTCTTTTAGGGGGTTCAACATAAGACTCCCACTGTTGGGATTTTTAAGCGACATCTTCTAAGAAGGATAACGCATCATTAGCATTTTTACTAGTGAACTCACCAGCGCACAAAGACTCGACCGTGGCTTTGGTCGAATAGTCTAAACCATCATAAAGAATCCCTACTAGTTTCATTTTGTCAAACCCATGGTGAGGACATTGGGATAAGAGATCATTGAATCTCTCTAAAAACCTATAAAGAGATTCTCCCTCTTGTTGAAAACTAGTACTAATTTTCTGCCTAACAACTGCAGTTTTATGCTTAGGGTAGAATTTAAAATAGAAGGCATCAATAAGTTCCTGCCATGTTTTTATGGATTCAGATGGTAGGTTGTTCAGCTAGGTCTTGGCTTTATCTCTCAAGGAAAAGGGGAACATCCTAAGTTTCAAGACTTCTTCACTAAGGTCTTTAATATTAATTGTTCCACAAATTTCTTCAAAGTCCCTAATGTGAAAGTAAGGGTTTTCATCATCTTTTCCTAAGAATATAGGGATCATCTAAAGAATACCAGGTTTCAACTCATAACTAGCCGTAGAGGCTGGCAACTTAATGCACGATGGTCGGTTGGTCCTAGTTGGGTACATGTACTCCTTCAAAGTTGTCATTGTTGGCACAATAAAAATCCTAGGGGTGAATTCCTCACTAAGACTTAAATTCTCAAAATTGAAGTTTCCAAAAACAGGTCTCTCCAAAGAAGAGTCTTCGAGCTCCCCGTCTTCAAAAGAAAAACCTCTAGGCTCGTCATTAATCAAACGGCCAAAAGTGTCTCTTTTCCAAGCATGCTCACTAATGGACTTGAGCGATTTTGGCATACACTAAAAAATAAAAAATAAAAAAAATTCTAAGGAAGGGAGGTTCTAAGCAAACATACAGCAGGCTGACTCTACCAAAGCAAACCTAAAGATTTCTAGCAAACAACAAGCATGATGGCTCCACTTAGATTGTTTCTAGACCAGCTTCTAATCCTTCGAAAAGGAATTCGTTACAATCTAAGCAAACCTATCTTGATCGATCCGAATAAAGTGAGTCGAAGAGAAGTAGGGGAAGCTCAGAGGAGCTTTGATACCCCCACCTCTTTGGCAACGCTTCCCTGGGTTACAAGGCGGCTCTAATCGACTTACAGTAATCTTCCTGAACTTTAAAGTATGCTTAAAAGAGTAACCAATATTTTTCGAACGACTTTCCTATTAAGCGCGTTACCCTATAGGTCTCGTTCTAGTCAATATTTTAAGCTTGGGTTCGCGTAAGTTAAGTTTTCCTAAGGCGGGCAAGAAGAGAACGGTGATGAAATCCGAACCCTTATCTTGTATGGCCAGTCCTTGCCCTTTACTAGGAAATTAAAGTTCGTATTCAGTCCTCAACATATATTCACCTTAAGGTAGACAGTAAACCCGCTGACAGGGGATTCGTGGGTGTTTCGAAAAACTTACCTCCCGTACCAGACAGGCGAAGAACCGTTGAAGTCGACTCGGGCCACGACTCCTATGTCATGTACGAACCCGAGGGGCCGAGACGATATCGTAATCGTCGTCCTTCCCTGCAAACAGTTTATATTTAAAAACTACCCTTCCGTAGGGTTTAAAAATAAAATAATAATGCCCAAAGTTCACAGTTCAAAGTCCAAAAATAAAGTGCAAAAAAGAAAAAAGAAAATAAAATTACATAAAAAAAAGATATCCTAATACAATTTCTAAAAAATAAAATCTAAAGAAAATCTAAGAAATAAAAACTAAATAATAAAAATAAAATCTAAAAACCTAATAAAATAAAATAAAAATTCTTTGTCTTTCTTTTCCTTTTCTTTTGGCTTTTATCTTTGGCTCCTAATCTCTTAGTCACCAAAGTCTTTTTCTTAAATTCTTTTCGGTCCAAACTCCAAACTTGTAGCACAAAGAAATATACCCAAAGAAACGTAAAATAGAACAAAGAGAAAATAATAAAAATCTAAAAACTCTAACTTAAAAACAAGTCCCCGGCAGCGGCGCAAAAAATTGATGTGATTTCAATTTTGTTGTAGTAAAAGGTTCGTAAGACTTGTGAAAGCAATTGATTTTAGACTTATTTAAACTAAAAATAGAGAAAATTTAATTCCAAATTTGATTTCAAGATTGAAAATAACCAAGACACTAGATTCCACTATTACACATGAATGAATGATGGTAAAAATTCCAAAACTCTAATTATTTTTAAAATCTCTTTTTCTTAATTCACAAATGATCAAGCATATTCTCAAACATTAATTGTATCCCTTAAGCATGGATTATCTAACCAAAGTATAACCTATCTAATTGAATCACAACTAATTAAGAAAAATTATGTAAACAATTAAAATTCTACAAAGTAGTGATTGAGTGAATTATAAAATACAAATTAGAGAAAAATAGAATAGTTACCAATTATTCATGCATAAATAGCTTCCTCCGTGCCTTGGTTACGCGATAATTAGCTCATCATCATGGAAACACGCTCAAAATTCATCTTTATTGCTCAAAAATGGTGTTCACAATAATGAAATGGGAGAAAAACAATAAAACCGGGTTTGTAACAGTTTTATTTGTTACAAACCGAGCTGTTACAGAGAACGATAAAAATGAAGTGTTGTTGTCACTGTAGTAATACGACCCACAAGCAATTGTCGTTGTCACTGTTGGAAAACGACGGTTCTGCGTGCGTCTTATGTTCTTCGTGTTCTTCAAAGCAGCAGAAAATGGATTTTTTCTGCCACTTGATTTCTCGACTCTCTGGTTCTTCCTATCCTCTCCCTCAACTCTCTCCTTCTTCTATGAGTCTCCTACACTCTTTATATACCCAACTGCACCAAGAATCTCCCATAATAACTCGGCAAATATCTGTAATAATTCCCATGCAGTCACCGGAATAATTTCCTGAATCAACTTCTTCACACGTCTGCATGTACTCCGCATACACTCAACAGCTTCAAAAACGCTCCATAAGAAGTGTAGCACGCTTCAAACTCATGCAAACCTTCAAAAGATGAAGTAAAAATTCCGAGAATATTTCCAAAAACAAACGTGCCCTGTTTTCTTCCAAATCACACCACACTTCTATTTTCTCGAAATTAAAGCTCTTACCATCTCTGTTTCGATCAAACAGGCTGGTCTCAACTAATTTGAACGATAAAAATCTCCCCAAATCTTCTCGACTTTAATGAAGAAAATCCTCTCATACACGTATTCCCTGTTTTCTCCCACGCGTGATTGTAGCCAAAGTTAGTTGATTCTGACAACATTACCACCCTGTTTAGTCAACACAGGATATTTGATGCCAATTCCAGCTATTTAATCTCATTCAAACTCGTCGAAATCTCCACTGCAAACTCTCGGGTTTTCAAGAACCAATTTCCTGCCAAAAACGAATTCAAATGAAGAAGAAAGGGTTGCCCCTTATCCAACAGCTGGGGTGCGAATATCAGGTGGGTACCCCCTATCAACTGGGTGCCCCTTATCCAATATGGGAGTCCGCTTAGCAAATGTCCTCCGGGATGCCTTTAACACTTTTTTTGGGGTGTTTTCAACACTTTTTCGGGGTTCCTCCGGTGTATTTCTGGGGTGCTTCCGGTGCATTTCTGGAGTGCCTTTAGTACTCTATCCTGGGGTGTAAAACACCACTTTTCGAGCCAATTTTGCCGCAAGAGCTTATCCCTAGAAAAGACTTAAAACAACTTTATTAAAAATAAAATGAGTCCTAGATAATGTAGTTATGGGTGAAAATGCGTCACACTTACGTGCTTATCAATAATTTAGGAGCTACTTACTTAACTAAGAATCCCATTTTTCATAGTAAAATGAAGTATATAGAGATTGTATTCCACTTTGTTAGAGGGCTTGTAGCTGCAAACAAGCTTGTTTCAAGTACATTTCTATTGAAGATCAATGAGCAGATATTCTTACAAAATGAATATTCTTTGACAAGTTTTGGTGTGTTGCAGTCCAATCTAAGAGTCCTCCCTTGCGCTTACTATTATATTTTCTAAATTTTTTCATTTGTCTTGTTACCTGTCCTGATAGTGACATGTATTGACAGTCTGTCAAGAAAGTCTGTAATATGAATAATGTAATCACTCCTCATTCTCTCTTCGAGATATGCAAATGTTATGAAATGAAAGAGTTCTTGATAGAAATCGATAACATCCACCATTGGAGAAGTTCTATGGTGAATTAGTCAAAGTAATTTAAATTTTATTTAGATCAATTAGGTAAATTTCTTTCATTTAATTAAATATGGTAAATGCAAATTCATTTATGGGGAAATGCATTTAAATTTGTCATGGACAGTGAAAACCCTTATTTTTAAGAGTCTCCAACAGCTGAGGAAGTAATAGATAATTATTTTGAGACCGAAATATCCCTTAGAGTTGTAATAAATTACTCTATAACAGAGCAGAATCCCATCTTATCTCCAACTGCCAGTAGCTCTCCTCCTCAAAGAAGAAAACAGAAGAAAAAATGGCAACTGCTTTTCTCTCTACTGCAAAAACTTTATTCCTTCCTTCTCTTCTATCTTCATCTTCCTTAACATCATCAACAGCAACAGCCACACAGAATCTCAGGACTTCCTCTTCATCTCTGAAAGTAACTCTCTGCAAGGCAACATCTCAAACTCCAACTCTAACTAAAAGAAACTTAGCTTTATCTCTCACTGCCACTTTCTCCCTTCTCTTAACTGGTAATGGTCTCCTTGATGCTAATGCCACTATCTTAGAGGCAGATGACGATTTGGAACTCTTAGAAAAGGTGAAGCAAGATAGAAAGAAGAGACTAGAGCAACAAGAAATAATCAGTTCTGCCGGCAATGAAAAAGGTAATGATTATCTTGATCTTGGGTTCTTCCATTCTCAGTTTCCCTCTTCTTGAAACTTCCTTAATTCCAATTTAGTTACAATTGAAATGTAAAATTTGAATGCACCCTCTCTTTATAGAATATCTGCAAGATCTTATATACAAGTTGAGTAAAGTAGGCCAAGCTATTGAGAATAATGATCTTTCAGCAGCAAGTTCAGTTCTTAGTCCAAGCAATAAGAATGATTGGCAGCAAAAAGTTAATGAAGCGTTCGCTAAGGTCATTTCAATTTTGGCAAGAATTCTTTGGTATTATTAGCATTCTCAAGTTGATTTCTCTAAATGTTTATCGTTCTGTTTTACCCTTTTCACAGTTGAGTTCCAGTGCAGAGGAAAAGACTGAAGTGGATACATTCAATTCCTCATTATCTACATTAATATCATCAGGTAATGTCATCTGACAGAGAATGCACATATTACATGAACCCTTTTGTTGGGTCCTTGTTATCAACTCCCATGTACAATAGGCTAACATTATTTCCTTTTGCAGTTACTCAAAATGATATCAACTCTGCCAAAACAGCATTTCTTTCTTCCGCAGTAGCTCTGGAGAAGTGGACGGTTTTAACTGGACTAGTTGGACAGCTAAAAGGCATTTGATTCGATGGAATGCAAGATTTCAACTTCAAATTTATTCATTACTTCAATTGAGGAATTTTGAAAGTTTTGTTAACTATTCAAATGTTCATTCTTACAGCATCCATACATACCTTCTATGAATATTGATTGAGCTCAATCATGATTCTTACCTGTAATTACTCTGATCTGTCCACTATAATATTCCACTATAATGTCTGAGTTTTGTATTATAGGCTTACTCTCAGTTCACAATTGACTAACTTGGGAATCAGAAATTTATAAAACATTTGTGGATTAATACTCGTAACAGCGGTCCCTCTAAAAAATTTACCATGGTGGTATAACGCAGGTTCCGTACACTGTTGTGCATCACGTCCCCCCATTTCATTTGTTCTTCATTCTCCTCTCCTGCTGCCAAAGCTAGAGGTGCAGTTTCATATTGCTTCTCTTCTCCCATGTGATTGTTTGCTGCATTAGCAAAGGCAGCTATCATCATGCTTTTCCTCCTCTTCTGCGCTTTCCTGTGGCTTCTCTCCAGTAATCCCAGCTCCCTCATTTTCATTTTTCTCAATTTTAGCATTGTTCGGATGGGTTTTTTGTTCTTGATTTATTTTCATTGTTCCCTTCTGCAACTTTTGGAGTCTTAAGATTTTCTATATCCTTCCTGGTTCCATTGGGTTTAGACCATGTCGCATCTTCCTCGCTTTTGGTGAAGGTACTTTTACCCATAGTATCAATTTGCTTGTTTGCCTCTACATTTGCTTGAGTTTTCAGTTTTACATTGCCACCCTCCTCTGCAGCAGTTTCTTTCTTTGTTTCTGCTGTTTCCTTCTTTGTTGTATCTGCATCCGCCTCTACACTTTTGTTGGCAACTGTGTCTTCATAAAATTAAAACATCTGAATTCTTATATCGTTTTGGGTTAGCTAGTAATCCTAGCTGCCCTCTTTGCTGTAATGATATTGAAACAAGTTGTCACTTGTTTATAGTTTGTCCACATGTGGCTCCTATTTGGAGTTATTTAGAGGCGCATGGGGGAATTACTCTCCCTTTTGGACCTTTTGATCCCAACTAGTTTAAGCGAACTATCAAGCTTAAATCAACTGCTTTTAAAGTTCCTTGGGAGTTTCTCCTTCGGCTTTTATGGCAAATTTGGGTTGCTAGAAATAGTTGCATTGTTTGCAATGTTCGTTAAGTTCTCCATGCTTGCTGAGCGATGTGCTAAACAGTTCTATGAGATCTCTTGGCTTTCAGGTACCCCCCAGTGTACGAGGCAGGACATCAACGTGCAATGGGAACCCCCTCGAGATGGGTATGCGAAGCTCAACTCCGACAGAGCTTCTGTAGATGTGTCAGCTGCCGGCATTGGAGGTGTTCTACGCGACCTCATAACGTCGGTGGACAGCTGCCTGGTCACCTAATGTGCAAGTATATCAGGCCCATCCACCCATGTAGCCCATGTACTCCCCGTATCCACTAAATTTACACCGCGTAATTTCATACCATGTGTGGACTGTGGAGACCATGTAGCTGTTGTTTCCTTTTCTCAACTAGTCTAAAGTAGTAACCTTAATTAGAGTACTCTAAGCAAAAGCAAAATCGAGTTAGTGGTGACTCTATATAAGATCCGTCTATCTAGACATCATTACATACATCCAGAAAGTCGTATGCTTTAGAAGAAGCTTGTACAGTTTGGGAAGCAGTTTTGATTAATCAAAAAGAAGAATCTATTTCAACCGATATACCCTTAGGCACGGCCATACATAACATAGAAATCACACTCGGAAAGGGTGAACAATTAGCTAGAGCAATAGGTGCGGCAACGAAACTGATTGCAAAAGAGGGTAAACGGCCACATTAAAATTACCGTAACTGCTCAGCAATAGTCGGGCAAGTGGCAAGAAGTTGTATTAGATGTTTTTGTTTGGAGCTGATCAGTTTGTGTCATCAAGCAAAATTACTTTAATTAGTGTTAATGGCGGAGTTGCCGTTGATAACGAAAATGGTTTACTGATCTTCTAGCCATTCCCATTCTTCCTCTCTTGTCTCTGTTTGTCTGCATCTATTCATGCACATGCAGTAGGTTTTGGGTCCCATAACATATTGTCTCAAGGGGTCTTTAGCACGTCATGAAGCCATCAGTGGTCTAGCTGCTTTCATTGCTTTGGACATGAAGTTATCCTCGGCTTCTTTTTCAATCGCTGTCCGTTTGCCGTATTGGGTTAATAATAACAACAATAATACAGTGTGATTAACAATATAAATAGTTAGTATAATTGTAAATTTTTAATATTGACTCGATAGTTGATTCACTCGTTTAATACAATCCTCTTTTGAGTTAGATACATGATACCTATGAGATTCTACTTTCGGCCTTTTCCTTTTTCTTTCATTTCAAAAATGACTAAATACAACCCCCAAAAATAAAAACAACCAAAGATTTATAACCTAGCCGTAACCAAAAATAGCTATTTTTTTTTTTTTTGTAATTACCATAATAGTAGTATTTTAGTAAGGGAATGTTTAATATATTTTACTTCTTCACTGAATCAAAACATTATCAAATGTTTAATATATTTTACTGAATCAAAAAAATCTTTGTTGTTCGACACCAATTAGTCAAAAGCTAAGTTCAAACATATCAGTTAAGTTTTATTTTTATTTTTTTTAATAGTTAAAACTTAAAGGGTTGCAGGAATTTTTTTTCAATCTAAAAGCATAAAAGAGAAAGAATATTTTGGGGGTTGGGCATAAAAACAAAAATGTAGCATTACGAAACGAATAATTAGGAGGCTATTTCACTCTATTTTAGTTAAATTGATTAAACAATCCTTCTTTCAATACTGATTTAGCATTAAGAATCAATCATTTTTTTCCTGTTTTCTCTTTATTCATATCTAATCAATCCTAGCTTCTGATTTATTTAAACTCTCTTCAAGAAAAAGAACCCATGCTATCACACTCCTCGTGATGGTCGTAAAACAAAAGCTTGGAAATTAGATTTATAAGTTTATTATAAAAAGAAATTGATTAAATCAGTGGTAAAAAAGATTAAGAGAAATTAAAAGTCTACATGTGTAGAAAAATGGTAAAAAAAAATAATTGGGTTGTATTTAGGCAGGTTACATTAAACCCAAATATGAATTATATTTTTCCCTATATATTGGATTAGATCAGAACTTTAGAGTGTTGACTATAAAGTAACAATCGTCAGCTGGATGGGGTTACGTGCCCCCACATATCCTCTTAGTCTGCACCTTCATTCTTGAATTATTTCTCAAAATCTTAGACCTTTATGTGCAATGAATCCCAGCTCCTCGCAGTATTAAAAATAATTAATCTACTTATATTGCGATTTTTAGAGAGTTAGGTATTTTAATGAATTTCGTCTAATGAATTTCGACAGTATCGAAAGTATGATACAATACATCTCTGTCCATGATCGCGGGATGAATGAGTAAATCTTCCTTTAATATTTTACGAGAAATGCCAGGTTAACAAGAGATAAAGAGGTCAGTTTTTATTTGTCCTTTTTTTTTGGCATTCATAGGCTAGGAAACCTATTTATTTGATTCATAAAGAAGAAAAAATCTCAGAACCATACAAATATAATATATTTAATTTTAGAAAATCGACAACAGTTTCAAGATCATTACACGATCATCGAATCCAACGCATGTCCACCAATTCTTGACTATCCATCTTATATTTACAGACTTAAAATCCATTTCAGGATTCTAAGAAGACCAAATTGTATCAAGGGTCTAATTAGTTTTAAAAAAAAAACTAATTTTTTTTACTACACAAAGCAATGGTTGAATCCAACCCCATGATTTCAAGAACATGTAAGCCTAGTTTACATGAGAACTAAGGTTTTCAGAATAACAATATCATACAACTAAATCTATCTTGAGCAACAATATCTAGAGTAACAATGGTTTTATGAAATAGTCTTTTTTGGTCTGGATCGGGATAAAACTGCCTGAATCGGCGTTGGTGTTTTTTTAGCATTTGTTGTGGTTGATGAACTTGTTGATGATCTTGATGCTGATGTTGTTGCCTTTGTTTCCTTAGTCATAGTTGATACTAGAATCAACCTGCCGGTTGTATATATGAATAGGGAAAGTACTAAACCTAACCCCAAAATATATTTTTTTGAAATCGATCTGAAGAGATGCCAAACAGTCAAATTTTCTCCATATCTTCTCCGGATGGTGAAAATTAAGCTCGTCGGAATACACGTTGGAACTTAATCACACACTGGAAAAGTATATTGTCAAATTTGTGGTAATCAAAAGCATCACTAGTGTGGCAAACATACATCACATCATAAACAAAAACCCAAAATAACATAGCTTGAGGAAGGATCACAAGATCTTGATAACACAAATTCTAATCTGGAATCGACCTACTATATCTAGTACTGAAAGAGACATTACTAAAGTTAAAGCAAGTAGATCTAAACCTAATATAGAAATAAAACAGAAATAATAAGGAAGAGTTGCACGAGAAGATGTTGTTGTTGTGACTTGGTCGGAGATCAGAACTGAAAAAGATTGAATGCCTAGTTTTCTTCTCATCACAAGATCACAGAACTAAGAAAAATTATCAGAAGAGCAAAGCAAGGTCCGAAGGTTTGAAAATGGTGATTGGTCTTCTCATGCAGGGGGGTTTTCGTTACTGGGTTTAGATTCTTTAAGAGGGAGAAATTTGACGACGGGAACTAGGATGCGAATTTATAGGCCAGAAACCCAATCTGTTCAGTTGTACACTTGTATTATTACGAATTTTTCCTCTACGAGAAATTGGACAATAGCTATTGTGCATCCCAATTGAATGACATTGAATAAAACAGTGATGTTAAAGGATGATAGTTTGCGTGTATATATGTACATTCTTCTTTTTTTTCGGTTAAAGTTTTTTTAGAATTCTCATTCAAAGGAATGTAATAAATAAAATATATATTATCTTGTAAAAATAGAGAGCACCAGGGGATTCCAAGAAGACCATCTTCACTCTAAATTACCCGAGCAATTGAGCATGTTATTTGCATTTATCTAACTTAATTAACTCCCATAAATCTAACTCATTCAAATTTACTCGTTACATTTGATTCAAGATTAATAAATAATAGAGTTGTAGGATTTTCATCTGGTCAAATATATGCCTCAGCATGTCATGTGCAATATCTTCTCCTGAAATTCACGTAGCCAATCTGTAAGGCAATGCATGACATAGCTTTCAACAACAAATCCACTCTAAGACTAGTTAATCCTTAGATAAATCGGCTAATTCTGAATAACTAATTTATAATAATTGGTATAATTTCATGTGACTTTTGGTATTCTCAATTTCTCTTTGTAGAAATTCCATATTATCTTTTTGAGGCGTACCAGCGAATTCCTTTCTTTGACGGATTTGAAACCCCCTTTCCAACATCCGGTAGGCGTTTAAGTATTTATTTCTCCTACCAAAAAACAGAGAAAAAAATGAGCAACTAAATAAGACGAAGTCCTATGGGCTAGATTTGGATGCTAGATTAGACAAAAATCGTTGCAAATTGCACAAAAGTGTTGCATATTCACTACCCAACTGCGGCATAGCTACTTGACGTTTACTAGGGTCACCAGTGAGAATTCCCGTTAACATGTACCAATCTAAATGAAGGATTCCAAGCTCAAACTCCTTACAATGAAAGCTCTTGGTTTTTTCCCACCATCTCTCAGCTATGGCTTCAACTATGCCTCTATCCGCATTGGCGAAATCAAACACAAAAACAAGTCAAAACCCACAACTATCATAGTATCGTTGTGCTGGTGGATTATTATTCACTAGAATTTTATATAACACTTCAACCTCTTTCAAGCTACTTCTAAAGTTTACACTCCGAGGGTCACCCATAACATCTTTACATACGTGGCTATCTTTATTCTTTGCGGATATTATTTCCAAACCATCTAGAAAATCGTCCATACTCATGCTACAATCAATAACGAAAGGAAAAAAAATCGATCACAAGACTAACTAAATTTCATACAAATTTACCTACAAATTTCATACACATTCACTTACAAACTAATCATACAAAATTTTATTCATTTTCATCACAGATAATCAAAATTTTAATTGTTTTCATCACAAATAATCAAATTAAACCCCCAAAATTCTAAGAATCAATTTCAATCATGGATTGTAACACATATCATCTAAATCATCTAACTCATCTAATATCAATCATCCCTTTCATCAAAATATCATCATAATCAAAAATCATAAAACTTAAAACCTAAAATTTAAATTTCTTACCCCAATCGATTTTGTGGACGGAATCAAACCAAACCACCCTCAAACGATTCCAATCTTGATGTTGATCAAACCCACAGAGTGAATTGATGAAATGATGAAAAAATCGAGATTTAATGAAACATGCAGTTCTTGGCGGAGAAAGAAATGAAGAAGAAGAAGAAGAAATGAAGAATGAGTGAAGAAAAACTCGAGTTCTGTTGGTGAAATGGGGATTTCGGCTGCACTGAATGGATCAACACAGTCACGGAATGATTCAGCGCATGCAACAAGTTTGACTGGTCATGCGTTGTTCCATTCAGCGAAAATTAGAAGAAGAAAAATCACGCTGAACGATTCAGTGTAGCCTCGCTATTTGGTACTGCGACTAGCATACTAGATTAGCACTGCCATAGAACTTAGAATATTGTCCTAGTAGATACCAACGTAGATGCTAGATTAGAAGACCACATGACTTAGCCTGAGCAAATAAGAAACATTCTCATGTTAGAGTATCCACATTTGTTTCGAAGATATCAACGTTCCAATTTCCATGATCTAGCAACTCTTTGCGGAACTTTTCTTTAAAGAGACGGACCCAGTCGGTGTAACAATATCATATGATTAATATCTTATAGCCCGGAAATCAAAATAATATTCGGTACAAATTTAGTGTACGTTGTGTCATGCTTCCCAATACACATGTTCAAATAACAGAGAATATTTAGCATATGACAAATCTCCGCCGCACACTGTGCCGGGTATAAATTGCTGTATAACTCGCATGTGAAATGCGCAAGCACAAGCACAAGCACACTAACTATTTTCTAGACAGCAGATTAATCTAAACAATGTTTAGAAAAACTAAACCACCAAGGCTATTTGGAGTGGTGCAAAAAGATTATTAAGTATAAACAACTTGAGATCTCTTTGTTGAATTTTAGGCTTCGGGGAGATACCTAATCCTTAGTTTAATCGAAGTTGATGGATGTTTTCCAAAAGCTACTTTATATAGTGCTCGAAGAAAAGCAGAAAAAGCACAACCCTGTGAATAAATACTTAATTTGGTAACCCAAACACTTGAAATCCATTATTTTCTAGTCCAAAAATATACTTTAAATTTCAAGTAGTTTAATTTTAGTTTCAAAAAAATGCCAAACGCAAACAAAATGTTTCACATGCTTAAAAAAATAGAAAGGAAAAAAATCCAACGACAATTCATCACATTCCAAGAATCAGCCTTCCCATGCATTCGGTAGCAGTGAACAACAAAAACGCATTATGTTAGATATTGATCGGGTGATTTGAAGAGCGCACCATAATGGAAACGATCTATAGTATATATGCATGCAATGAGTGGTTGTTCCCCATGTACTTGCCAACGTAAAACTAATCTAATTATTGTTCAATCGGTATATTCTGGTCTGGTGGGCTAACATTTCTTTCTTGGGGTCTCCTAATATATTTTATAACAACCAAATCTCTTTGGATATATTGTTTCTGGTACAAATCGATCTCAAGCGATCACGTATTTCCTGCACAAATCAATCAAATCAAATTATTGTTTTATCGAAGACAAATCAGATCGACACATTTATCGTTTTGAGATTCATGCGCAATATAAAAAGAAAAGGTCGCATGATGATGGCCCAAATCACGAAGAAGAGAAGAACATCGTGCGTGCCACGCCACCCACTGTTACAATATATTGCTATAAGATCTGCATAACATGAGGTGGTAAAAGAATATGTGAGGCGGCAGAGTATACCTGCGCTAGATCAACATGAGAAGCACTTGGAGACTTGGAGTCTTGGATATGCATCAAAAGTTGGTCATATAAGTAGGCTGTCCCTAAAATATGCAACAAGATAGCGTATTCATTTGCAAAACAGCTGATATATTAACTGCTACAACCAGAATAGTTGACACCATCCCCTTAAGTTTCTATGATGTACGTACAACGTTTTCAGTACCCGATGAAAGTTGCTTTTGTCAAATAGACGGTCCTTTTTGATTTTTATAAACTAAAATAAGATATCTTTAACTTTACCTACCGTCTACTAGCTACCACTACTTATTCTAACCTGCACCCACCCATTATCCTTTGGATCCCAAGCTAATAGAAAAAATGGTCTAAAATTTTGAGTTAATTAAACTAAACTAGCTATGGTCATCAACCATACTTAAGTTAGTTAGTTGAATAAATGAGCCAAATTAGTGTTATCCACCATTTCACTTTTCATTTCTCGCCGACTATGAATAGCCTCGCTAGTCAAGAGTTGATTTAGGCAGCCGAGCAAACTATTCTTTCGCCTTTTATTAAAGAATGCCGTGCGCCTGCGGCTTCCAGTTTGGAAGAATTGCGCCGTAACTGTATGCTGTGGTCACGCAGATAGTGTATGCTTGCCATTCACAAGTTTTTGTAAAAAATTGTTAACTATTATTGTTTCTTTGGGTTGGACACCTTGAAATGTTGTATTTTCTTTCCTCACTATAATGAAATTTTGTGATATCGATTCGACAGACTATTTCATATGAATTGCTGATAGTATCCTGGTTGACTTGCAGTGAAACAAAAAATAATCATCAAACAACTCTTCTCTTTTTGACAATCTGACCACTTGTCTATATTTAAGATGCCAACAATTATAAGTATTTAGATTTTAATAAGTAGAAGGTTCTGACTTCTGAATAAGTATGCCTGCCAGTGACCACCTATATTGAATTACGATCTTCCTGAGTCAAACTAATAAGTCAACCATGCTCCAACTCCACGAGACGAGAAGCCACTTCGCGATGGAAACATCGTATATGATTATGTCATAGGTTTTCTATAATTAAATCCAATTACAGAATCGATGAAAACAATAATCAGTTCGTCTGTTTGACACCCGTAGAAATAAATACCGATAAATACATGGCTTATTTGTTCGGAAGAGCTGAAATATTTCAGCTTGTTTTTTTTTTTTAATTGGATCCAATTAAGTGGGCATCTTTAATGTTTTTCTTTATTAACATTAATAATAAATTAGGTGGGAACCCAGTCGTGTTTGAGTGGAGAATATTTTTTTCTTTCTTTCGTGTGTTTATTTAGTAAGTTTACATTTAATAAACACTATACCAAATCACCAATTACCACGTAACAAAAACTAAACTAGCAAAGTCGGACCAAAATCTTGACATTGAATGTTGGCTCAGATATGCTATTTAGGTCGAAGGCCAGGATGGCTCCACCAGTTCAACAAAGATCGACCCACCCAGCTAACCGTTATGAATTCTTTCTTTTGTGACACCCGTATTATCCATGCACTTTATCAATGTAAGTTTTCAATTTTACATATTCTGTGGAAAAAAATTTATCCTCATGAACAATCAGACCACATTTCAAAGGTAATTACATACAAACCGCTTCTCTCTTCGCTCTGCGGATAGGGAGACTTACTGAGTTAACTCAGTAAGAATTTTTTTCTTTTTTTTCAAGTTCAATCCCTTTGATTGACTGGCTCTAATTTTTTCATTAAGATCAATCACTTTGATCGACTTTTGTACCCAAAAGATTCCATATTTGGTAGGTTGGAAGGTGTGTGTTCGTATTCTTTCATCAATCAGTTTGTGTGATAGTTTTTCTCCCAAAATAGGTTCATATTTTATCACATAAGCATAGTTCTTCCTCACAGGTGCAAACAGGTTGGTTATCTTTCAAGTTACATGTTCTTCTTATCTTGCCTTTCTATATCCGGTGCTGCTACATCAGCTAACGTCTTCTTAATTAATCCCTCAATATCTAGATCTCTTGTCGACGTGCCTGTTTCTAGTCTTACATCCATCTGATCCTTCATATCCTTTGGATTGTTTATCAATTTTTCTTGTTCTTATATCGGTCGGTAGTCAACAGTGTGTGGGATTTCACCGATTCAATTATTGTTAACAATCGGCATCTTCCTTTTCAGTTTACTTTTTGGTCACTGTTCCTAATATAAACCCCAATTTTCTCCCAAACAGCATATTCACTGTTAAGCTCTCCTAATCTGTTAAGGATTATTTTGATTCTCTATTTGGATTATCACGAAGTAGAAGCTTTTGCTTACCGTTTATTGTTGCTTTTCAACGGAGGAGAGTATACTTTGTGATCTTCTTCGTTGTTTGAACATCTCTGGCAATGATTATGGAGGAGTTCTTATTCCAACAACGGATGTGGTAAATCTTTGCCTCTCGTTTGATCAGCTCAAAATTTTCTGTGAAGTTCTAAACATTGTTCCGGCAGCGGAGGTCTCATCCTCTGTTGACCAAATTTATGAACAGTGCAACTCAGTGGAACATAATCAAATTTCTATAAGCACAATGGAAGAAGATAATTTTTCGTTGTGGGCCCAGTCTGAATTTCTTTGTCCTGTTGAAGACTTATTTTCTGAAATACGTTCTCCTTTATATGGGCATCTTTCCGAAAACAGTATCGTGTATGTGCATCGAACTTCTCATCAGTGCTACGTAAAGAAACAACATCTTTACAAACAAGATGCTTCTTCAGGTGGACATTTTTACGAGAAATATATTGTTACCCAACAGTGTAATATACAGAAATTGCATCAGCGATATTCCATTTCCTGCAGGTTTTTATTCTTAACCCGACAGATCCAATGGGATTTTTATCTCTTCACAACAGATAGGGGAAACAATATTACTAAAGCTCGAGAGGAGCATGATCGTTTGATAGTAAGAAGAATAATTTCTTTCGCATCAGTTACAAAAGGTTACACAACCCTTAGTAGTACCCCTAGCTTGATTAGTATTAAATCAAGTATTTAATGCGTAGGTTTATATTTCAGTATAAATAATAATTGCATAACTTATCCTGTCCCGATCAATTTTATCACCTTAGGGAATATAGATTCTCATTTTTTCTCTCAAGCTGATTTCATTAAAGGAGATGTTAGGCTTGTATATGGATTACAGGAGCGTGATTTCATATATTGGCAGTTTATAGGGGTTAACTACCTCACCTTTGTCCGGTCTTCTATTTTGAAGATTGCATATCTCTTTGAGTCGTCGTGGCAGTTCTACTATTAGTAGAAGGCTTGGGATCTTTCTTGGGACTATATTCTTTCTAATGAAAGAGTTTGATCCCTTGATTATTAAGCACATTCTGATATATCTATTGGAAGTGAAGAAACTTCAACATCATCTTTGCGTGGAAATACTTACATCTTCTATGATTAAAAAGATTTCAGATGAGGATAAAAGAAGAATTTATGAGATTAACAAAGATTGGTCTATGGAAGGATATGTCTATGCATCTTTATTTTATTATATTTGTCTCTTATGTGTAAAAGTTGGTAAGATGGTATCTTCCAACTTGGTCTATAATTTTTGTCTTTGTATTGCTATGGAGCTTGATACCATCTTTCAGGCCTTTCATCTTTATGACTGTCTAGTCGATTGGTGGATGTGTTCGTAGTTATAGTATACAATGATTTGCTTAAAAAAAAAAGAAAAAAAAAAGGTAATTACGTGATTGTTTATAAAAAAAAAAAATCAAAATACAAAATAAAAATAAAAATACAAATTAAAGATACCAATTACATGAATAAATTGCGAAGAAAAAGAGCAAAATACCTTAAAAGTACCCCAATTTTTGTACGAGAAGTAGAGAGAAAAGATGGTATACTCCAGAATCAATTCCGACCATTTTGAATGTTTGTCTTCTTTAATATAAGAGACGCTCCAAAAAAAAGGAGTGCTTAGCCCTTGATCTTGTATATATGAACGAAAAACCTGGGTGTCCTAAATCCCTTTCGTTAAAGATGAACTCAAATCTGTGCCGTGTTGAATCGTCGATGTTCTCGAATCTAGAATAACAAGCCATGAAACAACCAGCAAAGATTGAACAATCACCATCAAAGTGAAGAAATAATCGCTCTTTAAGCAAAGAAAGAATCGCTCAAAAAGCGAAGAAAGAATCACCAAAATAAATAGTGAGGAAATGTGTCAAAAGACACCAAAAAAAACATCTTATTCAATTAGAAAATCTACTAAAATTAAATAAAAATAATATTACTTGCTCAGATCTAGTCCAAAGGACCAGATGTGAGCAAAATGATGGTGACGGCTATTAAGGTTTCAAAAAAAATATTTTTTTTAACAGAAAAGAGGGAGAAAGTCCTAGTTCAATATTCCATATTTTGTAAACTTGAACAGCAACATTCAACCAGTGAGTAATGTGGTCACCGAAAACTTTAGGAACTAGCTATTTATCTCCATACATCATCCATCCTATATGTAGTAACCCATGAATTAGACAATAAAAAGAGGAGAAGAATTGGTTGCTCCCTTATTGTTTCCTCCTAGTGTGGCCTTCCTTAAAGTACCTTGTAGAACTTTATCAGTTCCAGAGTCTCTCCTTGGCTGGTAACGTAAACTAGATGCATTTTCCGGTTTTTCCGGTTTTATTTCGGCTTCGTCATCTTTTTTTTTCCTTGTGAATTTAGTTTGTTGTATTTGAATAAAGCATTCACAGTGGGTCATATTCAAATTATCTGAGATGCTCGACTCTTCCTGTTCAGGTTCTAGAGGAAGCATCTTGCTTAGTTTTTCTTTTGTTCTCAATCAACCTTAGATGTAAGCTTTTCTACCCGTGGCGACAAATCACTAAGAAACCGGTACCTGAAATCACAAAGCTTCACGATAAAATATTATAAATAAATTAAGTCCATTTTCAACATTTTTCGAGTTGAATCGTTAAAGAATTCCCGATGAGGTCGCCGTTGTAGAAACCTGGAGTGCGCAGGATATGTAGGAGACATCCACGTCGTTGTTTCCTGAGTCTCTTTTCATGGAGCGGCTGTCTAGGGGGTAATGTGTGTGTAATAATGTACCCATTCGTTTATCAATGTCTAGTGTACTTGTGGTACAAAAATAACATCTTAACAATTGTTATCAAAGAGTTACATTTTATAAATATCTTTTGAAGTCGCCACCTGATTTTGGAGGAGTCAAAACCCTATTTAACTAGTTTGAATTCTTTTAAGAAAATAAAATCCAGTAATGACTTAGATGTTCATGGTCTTCTGTAATAGAATATATGTAAGGAATTTTAGAACGAGATGAAAGGTGTTACGCACCCATCAACCGCTCAATTATATGATTAGCCTTTACGTCATGATTAAAGGGAAATGTAATTATAATTTATATTACCAAAATTTACATATACTTGCCTAGCTATGATTATCGACCCACAATATAAAACTTGCTGAATAACAATAAGATATTTGAATGGTTGAGATGTACAAATCCGAGCATAGTTGAAAGCTTAACGGAGCTTTATTATGAATCTAAACACTGGAAATTTAACTCAACTCTCTATAATAAATATGTCTATGAAATTTAGGTTAATTCCTAGTATGTTAAAAGCATTAAGAGCCTAGTTCGACTCTCAGTTTAATATGGTTACAAATAATAAGGAAGATTCTAAGAATAATTGGGATCATCTAAGGTATAGTTCGACCATAACCTCAATATGATGGCAAAGCAAGAAGCACGCAAAAGTATCACCTAAAGTCTCGTGCAACTGTGGGATTAACATTAAAGTTTAGGAATCTCCAAATGTGATGACAAGGAATTAAAGACATTTTAAGCATGGAAGAGTATCACCAAATAGTATCGTGTGACTATAAGTTCACTGTTAGAGTTTAGAAAAACTCTAGATGCAGTGACCAAGAATTAAGGGCAATATTAAGCATAGAAAATTATCTCTAATAGTATTGTTTGACCATGGAGTCAATGTTAGAGTTTAGGAAAACTTAGGTTCAAAAATTTGGAATTGGATGAAATAACAAGATCAAACCGATAATTACTAATTTGTAGATACGTGATAAAAACAAGGAATTAATAAAGTATCATGCTTAGCAAGGACTATAAGGGATTTAAGGTTACTATTGTACACAAATTTATATATGAATCCTTAATAAGATATGGAAGATCATTTTGTACCCACACTTAAATTTTTCCACAGAGCTAATAAAGAGAAAAGATTAAAGATAACCATACCTAAGTTAAATAAGAACTAATGTACAAGTTCACATGTGTGCGCTTAATGCAAACTTTTGGTTTAACCCTACCGATCAAAATAAGAATAAGTCACATAAAACAAAGAAATAAACCTCGTTTTATTTCGTTTAACCCTGATCTGGACGCAACAGATCTGAATTTCTCGTATCATCTGGTTAGGTCAAGGTATGTTGGCTTTATTATTCGTAATTATCATCTTTATGATGTTTCTTTTCACCTTAATGGTGATTTTTTTATTCACCCTTGTGGTACGTGATTCTTTGTTCATCCTTGTGGTGATTATTGTTGTGTTTGTTGGAACGATTCTATTCTCTATATTAATGGTTACATTTTTGGGTATGATTTCAATTTCTTAGTTTGGTTATGATTCGAATAGGGATTAAGCTTTATCTTAGAGTTGAAAGTAGAAGTAAGGTCTATTTCCTAGAAGAAAAAAATCATATCCATTGACAGTCAAGATGACCTAAACCTAGTCAATGGTAAGATTTATAGGTTAAATATCATTATTGGATTAGCAAACAACTCATGGAGGGGTTATATGTCGACTAAAATTGTTGTTGTTTCATTGGGATCTAACATCACAAGAAGTAGCTCAAGATATTGTGTTGATCTTGAAGGTTCCTATGCATGTGATGTGCTATCAACAAAAGACCTTGGTTTGACATACAAAAAGTTGTTTTTTCACTATACCGATCATCAATGGTCGTTCTCGGTGCTCAAAATTGCATCTCAATTGTCGAAAGCATCATCGGAATGGCCACTCCTACAAATGTCGAATATTTTCAGATGCACATAAAATTATTTCTGTGAGATAATTAGCATTTGAATAAATCTCTATGAACATTATATAGACATGATTGATCGCATTATAACTTATGGTTGTGATTCAAACTTAAAAGTCTTGAGTGTTTATGAAAATGATTAAGCTTATAGTTCAATCGGCTAGTTTCGGCTAACCGTCCATGTTTTTGTACACGCTTAGGTTACGGTTCATCCTAACCATAGTGTATATCTTGTAATGTTAATTCATTTCAAAGATTCATCGAACGGTGGAAATTGTTTGCTTGGTTCCAAAGCTATCTTAGCTTGAACTTAAAGCAACCTATGCTTTGAAATTCTATAAAAGAGGAACCTCAAACAACTGGGATCTTTGAATCCCGACACTATCTTTGTATGTCCTAGTTGTAAACTAGAGTCGTCCTCTTCCTAAAACCCTTTTAGGGTTTAGCGACTAAAAATACTTCATAGGGATTCATGAAGCCAGGTCCATCTATCTTTTAGCTTGATAGTTCGAGTATCCTGATCTTGTTTGATTGTTGAGCTTGCTCCATCAATCAAGATAGATAGAAATCATAAGGTTCTCTTCGTCTCAGACTTTGTTGATTCCACAAGTTTAATACTTGTGAGGTGAATAATAATCTAGGATGCTCTTCGGGAAGCATAAGTTCGTATTTTGAGGTTAGCTAGACTTTGTCTATTGCTATCAATTTCTAGTCTTACCTTGATCTACGATCAAAAAGGAAATCACACATATAGGCTTATTTGTGGGAGGCAGATTGGTTTAAACTTTTTAATTGAGTTGAAGCAACCCTTAGGCTGTAAAGGACGTCAACTAAGGGAATCAATTGCGCGGAGTCCTGCTGGGATTCAAGAGGCGTAAGGAACACGATTGTAACTGAATTACTGTGAGGGTTTAATTCGGTCTCAACTACATTTCAATATGAAGTTAATTGGTAGTAGGTTAGTGTTTGTAGCGGCTTAATACTGTTTGGTTTTCAATCTGGACCAGGACCCGAGTTTTTTCTGTATTTGCGGTTTTCTCGTAAACAAAATTTCTGGTGTCTATGTTATTTCTTTTTCTCCATTATATTGTTTATCTTTATAATTGAAATATCACGGGTTGTACGTTAATCAATCAAAGTAGATCCATTCATCCTTGTTCGTTGGATACGACTTGATTGATTATTGGATATTGATCTTTGAAATCGTCCAAGTACTCTCACTCACAAATCAGGTTCACGGACTTGTCTCTGTAAACTTTCTGATTGTGGGAGAAAGAGATATAACTCTAAATATTATTCCTTGATTGAGATTCATTAAGTTGAACTCTCGGAATTGTATTTAAGTTTGTCCATATAGGTTGGCTTAGAAAAAGTTGGTGGTGTATTTTGGTACCCCCACGTTTTCAATTGGTATCAGAGCAGGCAAACACGTTTAAGACATAATAAGTTAGTGTTTGAAACTCTCTAGGAATTTATATTCACGTACAAACATGTCTCCCATTGATTTTGATTACACCAAGTGTTTGGGATTTACCCCAAAGAATAACACCTTAGTTGATTCTTCCGAATCCAGGGGAGATACTTCTAAATGCACAAATGGCTTCATATAAGAATCCGAATTGGAGCTAACCAGAAGCTTAAAAAAAGTATGTTGATATGATTGATTTTCAAGTCTCCAGAATTTAGGAAATTGAAAAACAAAAGGCTCAGTACATTGATGAACTTGAAAAGTCTCTAGTTAGAGAGCGTGATATCATTAACATGATGGAATCTATCCCTGACGATATCAAAAAACTTATTCAAGAAACTAACATTCTCCGAGAAAAGGTTAGTATACTAGAGGATACTGTCAAGGAAAACGAGATACGTGAGAAACATCTAATTGAGACTCATTCATCAGAAATGAATGAACTTCGTGTTAAAAAAGGAAAAAATTGAGTTTAATATTCTCTTAGCTTGGGAAAAGAATAAACTCCTTAAAAAGGATAATTATGCACTTATGAGTAAGGAATCCTCAAAACCTGATGTTATTCTTGAATCTTCAGAGACATTACCTAGTATTGAGAATTCCGTTTTGGGAAAGGAAACTGGTAAGAAACAATTGCGTAAAAACTAGTACATACTTTCGATAAAGATCATGAACCGACTAAGTTTCCTAATCCATGAAATTGTTCGCACTGCGGTAAAGAAGGTCATTTATCATTAAAGTTCTTCAGAAGAAGAAAACATATTACTAAACTTGAAAAATTGCTTATTTTTGCAACTGATGAAGTGAAAAATCTTGTCTGCATCTTCAATCGATCTTAACACTGTAGAAAATTTGGGGACTTATGTCAAGAAATCCTCTCGGAACCTGTATAAGCCTAGATATCCTCACTCCCTAGTTTCACACAACATTACTAGTATCAGACTTCCTACTGATAAAGAGGATACGACATGAAGTTCTCCTCAAAGAATTGAATCTCTGATTCTAATTCCTTGGGAAGGATTTCAAGAGGTCCTATACTTACCTCAAGAAATTCCTCAGAACTTTCAAGTGTCATCAATCGGTCTAGCAAACAGGAAATATCATCACAATCTTCTATAAGGAAACGAACTAAAAGAAATGAGAGAAAAAAGAGAAATCGTCATATGAAAAACCTCAGTGCATCACTTGGTGATACATCTGGTGAGACTATGTCTCACTCTGTTACCTAACTGTACAACATTAGTCCTTGAAACTAACTTGAGAGTTACAAGGAGTGCACTCATATCAATTTTTGATATGAATGATGAGGAATGCTCAAGCCTTATGTAGTTAAGTTTAATCTCTTTCTACAAAAGAAACATATGATATTTTAGTTGAGCTTAGATCCTTAATTTCTTATTGATCTTTTGTTATTTTCCATGGGAAGTAAGTGTTAATAATCCATGTGCTCTAAAGATGTATCCGTACGGAAATCATTATTCATCGAGCTAAGAATACATTATTGACACTTTAAGAGATCAACTACTATTTAAGTAAAGTTTTATTGTGATGAATACTCATTATAATCTCTCAGCACACGAACCTGGTCCACGAACTAATGTTTGCGTACTAGTTCACGTATCCTTCTAGGGCTTAGAGAGAAAGTCGTTTATAAAAGAATAAATGTTTCCTATTTGTTTGGAAAAACACCTGTGTTGACCTAACAAATAGTTGAGTCCTATCTTTTCTAAAAATATGGAAAGCTCAAAAAGACCTCAGGAAACTATTGATCTTGATGAAAGAAGATGTCAAAAAAGAAAGAAGTGTGTTTCAAGGATCTCTGCTGAAAAGGATGGATGAGAGAAAAGAACAAAACTCTTGGGTTGTAGAGTCCATCAAGGATCTAACTCATTCTCGGAATGACTCAAAGGTTGAGATTGAAAATCTACAATTGCAAATAAATCATCTTATTGATGGTCAAACCAAAATCCTTAAAAAGAAAAAAGTCATTATAAGGTACCAGAAGAAGCTGATTTCTGAATGTTCAAAAGCTCGACAACTTGCTCACATTGTCAATCGGAAGGTTGGTGTCTTAACTCACGAACACGGCCTCTCAACAGTCAAGCGGATAAAGGACATTAGCGACATGTTTTATGATGGAGTTATGGAAAGGTATGAAGAAATAGATGAAGTTTAAAGTCTTTATAGATTTTTTTTGTTATTTTTCTAGGAAACTTGTGTTGATGGTGGATTTTCGACAAAGGTCAAAATCGTAAAATCATGATACTACATGTTTCCAACCCGGCTTCAGGAACGCATGTGACGATTCATATTTTATGATTCGTGAACCGTTTCACGAATTCTGACTGAGTGAGCGTTCCTCTCAGAGCCAATGATGAATATGTTTCTCGAAAAGCCTCCCCGGTTGAGTGTTCAATGCTGCACATTTCATCATGACCTCTATGTAGCATAAAATGATTGGGCGGTCCTATGGACATAATTGTTTGTTAGAGGGCTTAACGCCTTCATGACATCGACGCTGCACGTTGTTCCCTGACTACATAGAGAGACCCACCCTTACATAGAATAACGATTGGGCGGTTCTCTGGACATAATTGTTTGTCAGAGGGCTTAACGCCTTCAGGACGTCGACGATACTCGTTGTTCCCTGACTATGTAGAGAGACCGTGTATAGATTCAGGCGCTCTCTAGACATAATTGTTTGCTAGAAGGCTAAACGCCTTTAGGACGTCGACGCTGCACGTTGTTCCCTGACTATACACCTTTCAGAACGAGTATGATGCTTCAACTATCTCATATCTCGATTCTACAATAGATTAATTCTATCGTGACATTCACCGACTGAATTCCTAGAAAATAATCTATTTTATCTCATTACTCCGTTCCATGGCTATCCCCGGCTGATTTCATGGATTAGTAATAGATAACCAATTTATCTCATTACTCTGTTCCTTGAATTCCCCGACTGAATTCATGGATTAGTAATAGATACACAATTCATTTTTATTACTCCGTTTCATGAATCATTCTCCGCTGAATTTCATGAATTAGTAATAAATATCCAACAATCGGGCATCTGGACTATCACAGAGTAAGCCCCAATAAAATGGTGCAAGTGTACTCAACAATGATGCACGAACGAGCACCCAAATGCACAAACAAGCATTCGAAAACATGGACAAACGAGGAATCCTACACAAAACAGGAGAGAGAAAATAATAATAAAAATAATAAAAGAGGCGCCTAGGGACCAGGCCCACCGGCCGTCCTGTCACGCCGTCGTGGCCGGTCCCCCACGCCTCTTCCCTTTATTTTTCTTATTTTATTATTTTCATGAATTTATGAAGACTCCTTCATTCGAGCAACTTTCCTTGTTTGAGCAAAACTCACGGTTTCTCCATATTTTCACGGTTTCATGAAAAATAATAAAAATAGGGAAATGTGTCGCGGGACCGAGCTACCTAGCCGGTCCCACATCTTTCAATCCCTTGTTTTCATAATTATTATTTCCCTCATCTCATGAAACTCCTCCGTTTGAGCAAAAATCATGGTTTTTTCATATTTTCTCAAATATTGCTCAAACCATGCAAAAGCCAAAAGGTCAAACGGTCACATGACCGACTAGGCTATTCACGAAAAATATTAAAATATTATTATTTTAATAATCTCAAAATATTGATCAAACGAGCAAAGTCCTACTTGTTCATTCGAGCAAAATCAAGAATTTCAGTCAAAGATCAAACTCTTCTGAAAATCCAAGATATTGCTCAAACGCACACCAGAAAATACCAAAACTCTCAGGACTGAGACATAGACATTATGGTGACACGAGCATGCTTCCTTGACCGACCAAGGCCGGCCCTAAGGCTTGCAAGGAGCCGGTCCCACACATCTTTACAATTCTAACCTAATTTGCTCAATTGCTCATATTGGGTCCAAACTCTTTCCAACCAACTTGGAATTTTCTCAATTGACCGTCAGCTGGTCCCACACCACCAAGGGCCGGTTCTATGCTTCCTTGGCCAGTCCCTCACTTCTCTATAATTAGGTTTTATCACATAATGCTCAGACGAGCACTATTCTAATAAGTGATTAAACCCGCATTTAATCATCCTTTCACCAACCAGTCAACGAAGGATTTTGGTGCATGCTCACATGAGCACCTGGGCACTACATGGTCATTCATTATCCCATGTATCCGGTCCTCCACTCAGTGATTTATTTTTCAATAAATCACCAACTGATCAGCAATCGATCAAAATTAAGGTTTCGAACTGAATGCTCTGCAAATCATGATTTGAGCAAGTTTGAATACTAATAATTTTATGTTGATCCAGCAATTAACATCTTAATTAATTATATAATATTCGGTCCAGCTACCAATATTTTAATTAATATTTTATTTGGTCATACTACCAATAATTCATCAAACGAGCAATATTCGCTCAAACGAGCAATATTTTCTCAATCCATCAATATTGGTTCAACTATCAATATTCATCATATGAGCAATATTCGCTCAGACGAGTAATATTTGCCCCATTCGTCAATATCCATCATATTGATCCAATTATCAACATTTATTTAAGAACTATACGTCATCCATGAATCACTGAGCATTCGTCAATCATGCTCGGTTCAACAAAACTTACACTCATTGTCTAATCAAGTCAACAACTGACTAATCAAATACACGTCTGCTTTGCAGACTCCACGTTTGTGAGACATCAATCACGTCACATGGGGGGATATTATTTAGGGTATTGGTCTGGCGGTACGTGTGTTCATCCACGACGAGAAATGTGAGTAAGTTGTGCAAGCGATTGAGGGAGTTAGCAAAGTAGTGGGTGGACGGTTAACCAAGTCTCCACACGACCTGGAACTGGTTTCACCACGATCTCCCACTTTCCCACTCTTTCGCTCAAGAAACCGTCACACTTACAGGGATCAATGTGTTTACTATTCTGACAATATAAATAAGTCTCTGGATCCATGATTGGAAAACAAATTTTTTTCGAGCAATCACTCTCAGAAATTCCATCAATCGACCAGAACTTATTCGAACTCAACAGTTCACAAAAAACTTGCAGAAACCTTCAACACATTCACAATCCTTGATCATCATTGATTCCACACAATTCTCAGCTTCCCTCCTACAGATAAACCCATCTCCCTCTTTGTGACCGAATTGACTCCGGAACGGCCATTAACTTGGTTTAGGCCGGAGTCCTACAGATTGATCTCTCGAACTTAAAGCACTTCCGTGTAGTGCATCTGTTTGAGGTTAAGCAGTTTTCTCGGTTGAGGAGTCTCGTCTGAACCGTCGTCTCTTCACTTTCCTAAAAAACCAGCAAATAGTTTTTCCCCATCAACAACTTGTTGTAAGAATTTATTCTTGCTTTTGAGAAGGATAAATAGGGTTTGGTACAACATAAATTGTGATTACACAAGCTATTTCCAATGATTTTTATCTTGCATGTTTTTAGATTTATTTATATAAATTCTATAGATTTTGGAAGATGAACTTGCCGTATGTAATCATTATTGGTTTAATATATTACAAAGTCTTATGAGATATATGTGTCCTTTGCTTTTTGTAAATTGAACTGATATCTCATATATACTTAGAAGTTAAATCTATTATGTTTTTTATAAACAAAAAATAAAACAAACTCTTTGAGAAATTTTGTCGCAGTATCGATCTAATCGTGATTATACTTCTGTGTTATTACTACACTATACACGCCGTAAAATTTTCTTATGTTGAGTCATACCGATTAAAATTATTTGTTCGTAACTGGCATTGAGATTAATTTAAGTCGATGTTCAGGATACAAATCCATGTGATTTGTTAATATTCGACAAAGTCCTTCTTTTTACAAAAGTAAGGTCACTCATGTTGTTCTCTTAGGAATGATATCAAATGGGGGAGAGCTCTTAAATGAACTTGTGTTTAATTGCTATATCTTTGTGGGGTGTATGGCTGTTGAATTTACAGGGGATTCTTGTATCTTAAATCTCCTAGATGAGCGCTAAATATTTCATATTGTGTGATATCATCTAAATAAAGTTCATATAAGGAGTTACATATTAACTATGTTATAATGTATTATCTTTAACTTCCATAAAAATTGAAGTATCTTTTGGTTGAATTCATTACGTTCCCATGATTTTCGTACTTTTGCCAATTTTTATTGACAAAAAGGGGAAGAACTAATTAGTAGTTTCACACTATACATACATATGGTTTACAGATCATTATGTAAGGGGAATGAATTAACATCTATAGGGTTCACCTATTATGCAAAAGATGTAAGTATTGATTAAGGGGGAGAAATATATCACCGTAGTATTACTTCAAAGTTGTGATACAATTGAACTTTGGAGAAGATAATAATACTATGTTTCTATATAACGACGATTGAGAATATTTGCTTTCAAAGTTGTTATTGCTACGGATCTTCAACAACAATGATGCTGATTTGAACACATTCAGAATCATTGCAACTTGAAGTAACGAAGAATTCAAGGAGTTGAAGAAACCAAAGAAATCAAGCATGATGGATTCGAGGAGCTTTTGAAGTTTTATTTTTTAATCCATATTTATTGATAGTTTTGTCACTAAAATTGACAAAGGGGGAGATTGATAAAGCATTGCTCGGTTGAACTCACAAGTGTTGTTATCTCAAGCTTGTTGTCAAATTTAGTTGTCAAAACTGTATCTTGATTTGTAGTCTACAATTAGTTAAGTCTCGGATTAGGATAGAAGTTGTAGTTGAGAATCGGACATCACTGCGTTCTACCGTTTGAAGTCGAAGATCAACCGAAAATTTTGGAGAACTTCTTCAACAAAAGGTAAGTGAAGACTGAACTACCTATTTCTCAAGTTATATTCATCTCTCTATTTATGAGACGTCGTCGCATAACTAATTAGACTATCGTAAGCATATCAAGAATTTCGAGTCAAGTTTATCTTGGTAATTAGTTCTCGAAATATATATGACTAAGCTTAATGAATATTTGTTCATACTTGATGAATTTCGGTTAAGGACAATTTATTGTTCGTAATCTAAATTATGATTCAAGATTATCATTCGAAAATAGCCTGGAACAATTATATGTGTCATTGATGTTATTTGGGAATGTTTCGAATTGATCTAGAGAGAAATATAGAACTACTGAAAATCTGGAAAGAGGACAGTATGCATACCAGTTTCACAAACTGGGAAAACTGTTATAGGTCCGGAGCTGTAGTACATGTACCCAGTGCACGTACCAGTGTAACTATATTTCGGCAGCGAATTAGTGGTACGCATATCCGGTATCCATACCACAAAAAGTATGTGAACTCGTGAACCTGGAATGGTACGCATACCTAGTATGCATACCGAAAAAGAACTGTTGGTTTTGAAACCGATGTGGAATTCATACCGGTACGCAAACCGGAATTTTTTTGTATGTTCTGGAACTTATATTTGTCTTAAGGGTACCCGTACCAGGTACATGTACCATGACAAATATAGTCACGGACAAGGTTGAAGTACGTGTATCTGGTACACGTACTTACCCTGTCGAATATTTTCAGATGCACATAAAATTATTTCAGTGAGATAATTAACATTTAAATAAATCTTTATGAACACTATATAGACATGATTGATCACATTATAACTTATGGTTGTGATTCAAACTTAAAAATCTCAAGTGTTTATGAAAATAATTAAGCTTATAGTTCAATCGACTAGTTTCGGCTAACCGTCTATGAACAGTGCTATTGTACATGGTTCGGTTACGGTTCATCCTAACCATATTGTATATCTTGTTATGTTAATCCATTTTAAAGATTCATCTAATAGTGGATATTATTTGCTTGGTTCCAAAGCTATCTTAGCTTAAACCTAAAGCAACTATCTTTGTGTGTCCTAGTTGTAAACTAGAGTCGTCCTCTTCCTAAAACCCTTTTAGGGTTTAGTGACTAAAAATAATTCATAGGGATTCGTGAATCCAGGTCCAGCTATCTTTTATCTTGATACTTCGAGTATCCTAATCTTGTTTGATTGTTGAGCTTTCTCCATCAATCAAGATAGATAGAAATCACAAAGTTATCTTCGTCTCAGACTTTGTTGATTCCACAAGTTTAATACTTATGAGGTGAATAATAATCTAGGCTGCTCTTCGGGAAGCATAAGTTCGGATTTTGAGGTTAGCTAGAATTTGTTTATTGCTATCGATTTCCAGTCTCACCTTGATCTACGATCAAAAGGAAATCACACATATAAGCTTATCTGTGGGAGGCAGATTGGTTTAAAGTCTTCGATTGAGTTGAAGCAACTCTTAGGCTGTAAAGGACGTCAACTAAGGAAATAAATTGCGCTGAGTCCTGTTGGGATTCAAGAGGCGTAAGGAATGCGATTGTAACTGAATTGTTGTGAGGGTTTAATTCGGTCCCAACTACATTCCAGTCCGAAGTTAATTGGTAGTAGGCTAGTGTCTGTAGCGGCTTAATACAGTTTGGTGTTCAATCTGGACTAGGTCCAAGGGTTTTTCTCGCATTTGCGGTTTCCTCAATAAAAAAATTCTGGTGTCTGTGTCATTTCTTTTTTCGTATTATATTGTTTATCTTTATAATTGAAATATCACAGTTTGTATATTAATCAATCAAAGTAGATACATCCATCCCTTGTTTGTTGGATACAGCTTGATTGATTCTTGGATATTGATCTTTGAAATTGTCCAAGTACTCTCACACGCAAATCAGGTTCACAGACTTGTCTTTGTAAACTTTCTGATTGTGGGAGAAAGAGATATGACTCTAAATATTATTCCTTGATTGAGATTCATTAAGTTGAACTCTTGGAATTGTATTTAAGTTTGTCCATACAGGTTGCCTTAGAAAAAGTTGGTGGTGTATTTTGGTACCCCCCACGTTTCATTTTTGCTATGTATCCTCAAACTGGTAGTGATTTCGCGAGAGGAGGTAATGCGAGATTATTATTTTTTTGGATGATGAGATGGTATGATGGAGTTTACTGTATTATGCTTTATTAAGCTATGCTATGAGAAAGGCGATTACTTCACCGTAGTTTAGCGCTTTTGACTTTTTTATGGTTTGATTTTTTCATCTGAGATTGTGATTTAGGATGATGGGAGCTTAATTCGATCATGTTTTTCCGAATTGCAGTGATTGGTAATCTTATTCCTATGTTTTCTTGTGATGATTCCCTTTTAAGCTTGTGTTTCTCTTTCAACTTAGGGATTTAAACGTTTGGTTTCAGGTATGTCTTTATGCTTGATCCCTCCTTTTTAGCTTTTTGATCTTTGCTTGCAGTAGTCTTTATTCTTTATTATTCATGGTTGATTTTTAATTTCCTGCTCCTTCTTGTTCCTGTCTCTCTCTTAGACCTTAATTTTCTTCTGAACTTCTTTTGGGTTTTCTTTTTTCTTGCCATATTTGTTCTTTGTTTGTCTAATCTCCCTTCTTGGCCTCGTTGTGTTTTTTTTTATGTTAGTTGTTAGGCGCATTTCTATTGCATCTACTCTGTTTCTGTTTTAATGGCTATTACTGTAACAACCTGCGAATTCTAGCACTAAAACTGAGTCTAGAATCCCACGGTGCCACTTTCGTAGGTCCAGATTTTTATTTTTAAAATAAGAACTACGAAAGAAAATCCAATAGACATCACTAAATAGATAAATAGTATTCAAAAGACTTAAATGGTTATAATCCAAAATTTAAAATAATCAAACTGTGGAAGTAAATAACAATGTGATAACCTTGTTGAGATTAGGAGAAAACAAATTCAACATAAAACTACATCAAGGAAGATATTTCACTTCTTGTCAAATACTGCAGCGGAAACTCAAGAAAACCCCACGACTAACCCACTTACTTATTCTGCTACCTGAAAGGGGAAAAATCAACACAAGGTCAGAGCCTTGAATCGCAAGTTCACTCTTAATCCATCATATACACTGATAAGCATATAAGCAAAAAAAGTATCAAGTGATAATAAACATCTTAACTATGACAATAGGAAGACCAGGAGTCTAAGTTTCAAAATCAAATAATATAAAGCTTATCATGAGTCGTTCACCAATCAGAATCACACACACATACATATTAAACAATTGCATCCACTTCCCACCGCGACATACACTATTTGAATAGTGATGTCCCTGAACTCGGAAAACTCAATGACAACCCCTTATCAGGTGCACACTCACAAGCATGATAGCTATTGTGGCCACACCGATACTCATAAGTGCGATAGCTATTATGATACCTGATCTCAACACATAAATTTCAACACACACATATCAACATAATCGTCTAGTTCTCACCATTTCTCACAAGCCTGATAGCTTTGCGGACCTGACCTCTTAGCAAGTAGATAAACAAAAATTAGTATCCAAGTATAACGAACCGTCAAATAATGATTTATACCTTAACAATACTCCAACACATACAATACAATTTAAATCATATTAAAATTCAGCACATAGTAAGCTTCGAACTCATACGCACAACTCAATTCAAACTCCAGCAACATACTAGGCCAATTCGATAATTTACCATGCAAGCACATATATATAACTCTGTTGTACCTATCAAATACACCATGTATACTAATCTGATCATAACTAAATTTTCACCACACAATCATAACAATCTCAAGGACATACTATACGAATTTCAAAGAAAACTAACGGTTGAATATCGAATTATAATATATTCTATTCGCTCGACCTATCTGAATTTTATAAGCGTAACTACAAAACGTTTGTTGTTTGGGATACCTCTAGAACTAGGTTTTACTTGAAATTTCTATAACAAACTCATGACCTAAATGGGTTACTCATATTAAAATTTTAGATAATTATAATTAGTATAACTATATAAACTTAGGTTTTCACACCTGTCCAGATTCATAAATTTTGCAGAAACGTTCTCTGAACTACAAGTATTTCTACGATGACTCCAATTCCGATCGTCCCTAAATATTTACACACACTATACGAATGTAACAGGTATAATATATCCACAATTAACAATGATCTAATGGTTAGTTGTTATTTTACGGTACAAACAGTACTCATTCTTTTAGGTGACAGAAAAAACCCTAACTCGAAATTTACTTTAGAAATTCAACTCTTAACCTAGGTTTTCAAGAGAAAGAACAATTGAAACTTAATACTATCAATAGTAAATGATAAAGCAAGAATAAACTTGCTTTAGACTTGAGATCAAATCCTAGAATCTCCTCTGATTTTCTTTCTTCCCTCTTCCTTCCGGTTTCTTCTTCTCTTCGGACGAACAAGTAAGCTAATATATATTATATTTATTATACTAAACCTAAATTATTTGTGTTATCCAAACACAAGTTTCTTCTAAGGGCAGCCTAGTCACTAACATATAAGTAACCGGGGTGTTACAACTACTTTGGATATTGATCATCTCAGGGGAGATTCCGCAAAAGGGTAGTTTCTGCTGCAGTTTTGAATGTTCTTCCCTCTCCTTATCTAAAAGGAAAATTACCATCCATTAAGCTCACAAATAGTATATATATGAGAGGTTTTAACCGATGGAAGTTCATCCTCATTGAGAGGCTTGGTTTAAACAAGGTGAAGCTTGAAGAAGCTAAAAAGAAACTGTTTTTTCAATGGGAAGATATAAAGTGAAGTTAATCTCATTCAAATTGGAAAGGGGTTCTTCGTTATAAAGCTGGATAATAAGAATGACAAGATTAAGATTTGGTCATAAGGCTCTTGGAAAGTAGATGATCAAATTTTGCAAGTAAGGGATTGGGAATCGAGATTTAACCATGAAAATCAGAAATCTTCTTTAGCTAAGGTTCGGATTAAGTTTCCAATGCTTAGTTTAGAATATTGGACAAATGAAAATATGTTGGCTTTGGCTAAAGCCTTCGGCAAACCTATTCAGATAGAGTTAGGTTTGGTGAAGATGCTGAAGATAGTGAAGAGGGTTTTTGGCAATGTGATGAGTTCCCTAAATTTTATTCTCAGTGCAAGATTGTCAGACACTTGGTCTCTGAATGCAGGTCTAAAAAAGAGCACGTTTCAAATAAATTTGAGGATACTTTTATTCTTAATGAGATTGCTAAATAAAATAAAAATAAGTCTATGAAAAACAAAGAGTTTTTATCACTCGAGGAGGTTCAAGAAGGTGATATGCTGGTTTGCGAAACAAGAGTTCAGTCGTCGCTTGAAGTGGCAAATAGCTCATCTACAGACTCGTTTATTCCTCCTGGTTTTGAAACACACAACAGATTCCATGGGTTTGAAAACGAACAAGAAGTTGTTTCATCTCCCTTAGTAAAGGAAGACACAAAGATCAACATCTCAAAAGGGTCTCCATCCGATCCAATCTTAGAATGCAACACAAAGTCGAGCCTAAAGTCTAAAGCAATGGGTAACTTCAAGAAAGAAAGGTAATCCTAAATCTCTAGACGATCCTAGTAATATATCAGTTGTTAAGATCACGGATGTAGGTTTTATATGGGGATTAAGTTCCCTCATCAAGGAAAGGTCAAACATAAATATTTAACGACCTTAGGGAAAATCACAAGGATCTAACCATATAGGAGGTTGATGAGAGTACTGCTTGACTGTAACCTTCATGGTTTGCAAGTTTCAGTTATTACTTCTTGGTACTCCAAGGGGATTAGTCCTCATGTGTAGCTTGAAATTCTACTTCTTTAATTTTTTCTTTTTTCTTTTATTTTTTCTTTTCAGGGGTTTGTTGCTCTTTTTAAGTTGTATTCTCTTGCGCACGTCTTGTGCGCATTTTAATATATTTCCCATTGACCGATAAAAAAAGAGATGGTATGATTGAGGTGGTACGGATGTGGTGGATACCTTTTTGTTTTTGGCGATAGGATAGTATGAAATGGTGTAGAAAACTTTTTGTTGAATTTAACGGGTGAACGGTATGTGATTGGGTGTATGAAAATAGTGTAAGTAATAAAAAAAAAGTGGTATTTTAATTTGTAATTTTAAGGAAAGGGATGGACATTGGCAGGAACCAGTAAAAGTAAATAGTGTCGTTTTTTCCCTTGTTTCAGGGTTTCCAAAAGAACTTCTTTCACAACCCGCTCTGCTGCATAAATTTAATATTTTCTATGGATGGTGCAAAATTGGGGCATAGACAATCATAAATTAAGTTTTTGTTATTGTTTCCAACAAAAGACATTATAAGTTGAAGAAATCCTTCCATGTACATCGTGAATATTAAAACCATATTTATTCTCTATAATCCTATGCTAAATGAGTTTATCCACATCGAATTTCCAACATCATTTTGTTAACATTATAGATTTATCGGTCTCAAACTAAAAACATTTAGCTCACCTCTTTTCTTTGTTGCACATACCATACTCTAATTGACCAAATGTGAGCTTTTGGAACCAATTTGTACTCCTAGAGGGAGTTTTTCATGTTCTTTTTCAAGATCCTTCAAAAACACCATTAGCATAACACCAAATATTTATTTTTTTCAAAAAACTAAAGCTTAACTTGGGAATAAAAAATCTTTTTGGGTGCGATGGGTCTAACCATGTGACCCATTACTATGTGAGAACTGGTTTTTGTGGAACTTAAAAACTCGGTTTATAAATATTTATTGTATTTTGTAAGTTATAAGGTCTAATTAGTGATTCATACACGACATTAAGTTACTTCAACCTATTTCAGTAGTCGAGTTGACGTTTTCAGGGGCCACGAACGTATTAGTTTCATTTTACTCAAAAAGTACTAGTTAAGTATCAGTAAAACTTAAGATATACTCCTGAAACGTATTTTTGCAGAATAAAAGTAAATTATGAGCAATTTCGAATTATCAAAAATATAAGCACCCTAAATATTGGGAACATATGCTTAATTACTCTAGATAAAAAAAATTAAGGAAAGTGAAAGAAAAGGCCTCCACAAACACTACACGATAGACCTTGTGGCGCTCTGCCCAACATCAAACAGTCTTCTAGAGCCATCACGAATACCAGCAGAAGTGTTACAGATTACAAAATAAACTACTAAGGTTTTGATCTTGCCAACTAACAATAAAGGAGGTATCAGACCTCTTACAAGCTACGACAAAATTAAAAGAGGGGAATTTGGTGCCTTTGGATGGCCAAAAACGCAATTATATCTTGCCATGGAAACGAGTCTGGCCTAATATGCAATAACATATACAATACAAAATATATCTCACATGGGGGTATATTTCCTACAATGCTGAAACCACCGGATTCAGCAAGTGCAGCATGAAAGTCAACGATGATCAAAGAAAAATGGATCCCAATGCATGGAAGCATTTCAACTACGAGAGATGTGGGTGATAATCTTGTTAGTTCTCTGATTGAACCACATTCTTTTACTTGGAAGTGTAACTTGTTGAACTAAATATTCACACCATCTATCACCAACTCAGTGAGATGCATACATATCCCTAACCCACCAATCCCGGACAAACCAATTTAACCACATTCTAAGATTGGACATTACACAGTCAAAAGTGGATATGAAATGCTGCTTCAATCAATATAATGAACAACCATCTGTAACGGCAGCTACTTCAACTCAGACATCTACAACAACAAATTAAGACAATATCCTCATGTCAAAAAGAATATGGCAAACAAATTGCCCACACAAAAAAAATCAGACTTTTCTTGTGGAAAGTCAGTCACAAAGGTCTACCAACTTTTGAGACATTAAATGTCATAAATATCACCAGCAGTAACATCTGCTCGATATGCAATTCAAATTCTCACCAACAACAAACAAGAAAACCACAGAGATTGATTACAACAAGCGTAAACCAAGTACCAAAAGATTTCAAGGAGTTCATGTTACTATCATAGGAACAAAATCCATCCACGCTCCGTTGCTTCACAATCTGGAACATCTGGTTGGATCCAAATGCAAGAATACACAAGAAAATATCCAGACACCACAACAGACCTTTCAGATAACGTTACTTCTAGTGCAAAAAAAACCAATTGGCCCACAAACACAAGCTTTCCATGCAGAATTCGAACGCAGATACACAACAATAACAGATCAACCGGAAACAACCAGAAAACAAAAGACTAATTTGGGTTAGATGGATCCCACCACCTCACAATTTGTTGAAAATCAACACGACGGAGCAAGAAGAGGTAAACAAGGAGGGCTACCAGATATTATAGAGGTGGGATGGATTTGTAGAAATGTTAGAGCATTGCTCGGTCAGACTCACAAGTGTTGTTATCTCAAGCTTGTTTCCAAATTTAGCTGATCAAAACTATATCTTGATTTCTAGTCTACTTTAGTCAAGTTCCGGATTTAGGATTAGAAATGTGTAGTTGAGTATTAGAAACCACCGAACACCCTTGAAGATTGAAGATCAAACGAATACATCAATGAGGACTTCATCAACAAAGGTATGTGGTTACCGATTTCATTTGGATTCTTGTTCAATTATACCTTTCTAATTTGTCTAAACAATTGCTCGCTCTATGGAACAATTCCAATGACGGTATACATACATTTATGTATGAACTCGAGGTTATTTGAGCCAAGACTTTAGTGACAATGATATTTATCCCTGGAAAGGTTATCAAGCTGTAGTGAATGAGCTTACGAATTCAACGAGCCAAGAATCACTCAATTCTGAGTTATAACGAAGAAATGTTATGAGTGATTTATTAAGGCAACAATTATAAGTGTTGTTGTTTCTGTTGCAGTTCGTTATAGAAAACAATCCACAAACTGTTTTTAATGGTTCACGGACTTGAGCGCAAATACGTGACTATAAGTCTATTTTAGTCAAGTTTTTGATGTTTCCTCATCTAGGCAAGATGGTTATTCTTCCAAACACAATCAATTTCCATATTAAAGTGTTTGTGATGTTTTATAATTCCTTCCTAAGTTAAATTATGATTTATTCACAAAAACACAATTTATGCTAAAGTAATTATTTATGTGGTAACTATATAAATGTCCCTTGTTTTGATGGGCTTCACAAATACCCTTATCATACAATAAATATACCCTTCTCCATCTATAAGCCCATCGGGGTCCATCAACGTTTTTATTTTTTTCCTTATTTCCCCCCCCCCCCCCCCTTTTCACCTTTTTATGATCGTATCGAATCACTTCATTTCTGATTTTACGTCTGAAATTTTTATTTCTCTTTCAACCACCTCCAGCACCTCTGCAACTGCCACCACAAGCACCATCGCCGCCACCATCATGTCCTCCACGATTAGCAGCAGATCTATCAATGTGTTAGTGTTCCATTTCAACTAATTTCAATATTTTATTTATTGTTCTTCATCTTCCTAGGTTAATGATTGATTTTCCAGATTCAGAGACATATTTGATATTTTGTATTCGATTTGATAGTTTTATCACTATTTTTCTGTTCGATTTCCACTGATTTCAACTTAATTGTTCTTATCTTTCTAGGTTTAAAGATTGATTTTCTAGATTCAGAGATCGATAAATTTGATTTTTTAGGTTTTCGAATTGAAGATTGAATGAGATCTTTGCATGTTTGATTCATTGAAGCCATATACTGATGCAGTTTGTATGATTTTTAATTTGGTTGCAGACATTTTGGAAGTTTAATTTGTGTTGATTCAACTGCAACATGATTTCTTTGTTTATTTCGAATGATTTGAGATAGAGATTGTTGATTTTGAAACTGGTATGATTCAATTTTATTTTAGATCTAGGTTTCGATTTTAATTTTAATTTTAATTTCATCATATTTTAGATATATTGTTGTTTTTTAATTTATAATATTGATTATGTAGTGGTGGTGGTGGTGGTGGATCTGGTGGTGGTGGAAGGTGTTGAAAATAACAATTATTTTGTGGTTTTTGAATGGGGTATGGAGGTGAAGTTTGGAGGTGGTGCTGGTTGGAGTTTGAGGCTATTGTTGTTGGTGTAATTGTCATTGGTAGTGTTGGAGGAGTGAGATTGGATTGTGGATGACTAGTGCAAGCCGTAATTATTTGCTCAATGCAAGAATTAGGTTCTCAGACAACCAGAGAGTGAAGGAAGTTGGCTAATAGAAAGGGATTTTACATTAAGTTGATTACCAAATAACTTATGAAAAATGATGACTTAAAAAAAATGCATCATTACATTCTTGTATTTACACTTTGTTGCTTACAGTTTGCTATCCGTAAAAAAGGACTTAATCTAGGTATTGTTTGAATCTATTTGTTTTGTATGGCTAATGACTATGTAGTATGATGAAAATAGTTAAGCATCTGATGCATGCATATTTATATCGCTTACAGGTGCTTTATTTGTAATACTTGTTTTTTTTATTTTATTTTGTTATAAACTGTTGATGCTAGCCACTAAGTGGAACAACTTTTTGTTGTTGATATGTTAAATTTCGATCTGTATCTAATGTTGATGAGCATCTTGGGCGCCTTTAATTCCATCTCAGGCCCTACTGCTACTAAATTCTGGTGGGATCGACAACCGTTTTTGAGTGCACGCCGAGAAAGTAGCTTGAGTCATGGCAATGTAGAGGTACTCACTAATTTCTATTATAATTTTATGGCTCCATTCTGGTTGAATGTGCAGTATTGTGCCAATAGATGTAGAATTTTGCATGTATCGGGTGGGATATGCATGTTTAATTCGCTTTGTTTGCAGAAGAAGATGTAGAAATGAATTTAGTTTTGCTGATGAAAGGTCTACCCAATTACACCTTATATATACAAACCTAAAGGGAGCATGAGGAATCCCATTTAGGCTCTCATAGCCACTTCTTTCAGGTTGTCATGTGGCGGAACCGCGACAACTATTTCCCTTGTATGTTGGTTGTTTGTCTCTTTTTGCCATAACTTAAATTTGTACATGCTAATATATATGCATGTTATCAAGTGGCACTGTTTGTGCATCTACCAGTTAATACTAGTCCTCAAGAACCTTAAGCACTGATCCCGTGGAAACAATATTTTGGAGGATTCCCCCGTCACCTCTTTTTGTCTCCTCACATCATACGGACAAGCCATTTTTTTCCTCTAAAATTTTACTTGGGACTTAATTTACTGCGTACTTAAGTATACTTTAATTTGAAGTTGATTAATTAAGATTTACATCATTCTGATCTAGTGGGAATATTGCACTTATATGAATGTAGCACAACTGTCAACTAATGGTGATGTTTTTTATCTGACTAAGTATCTAGTATTAGGAGATTTTTTATCCAAAGAAGTGATTCATTTTTTTATACAGCATATAAAAAAAAAAAAAAAAATTCTACGATAGCATTTTTGTGTCTCATTTTTATGGCTTGTTAAGATTTTTATCATTGATCAAGTAAAAATTTCTACTATATCTTTGCACAAGTAAAACTTAGCACAATCATTTATCATTCTTATTTATTATAGAAATAATAATTAACTTTGTTTCTTTACGTTTGGTACTAGGAATATCATGGTAGCTGTATTAGACGAATCTGTGGTGCGATGCCAGCACAACTGACTCCACGTCAGAAGATGCGTGTTCGATTCACGCTAGGTTCACTAATTTTAGTACATTTTTTGGGATCAATTTTTGTTGTTGATACCATATTTTGGGATCAACTTCGGTTGTTGATTCCATAAATAGTCTGATATTTTCTGAACTTTTAATTTTAGGTATCAACTTCGGTTGTTGACACCATATTATTTATTTATTTATTTATTTTATTTTATGATTTTTATTTTTGGGATCAACTTCCGGTTGTTGACACAATATTATTTATTTATTTTATTTTCTGATTTTTTCTTTGAGGATCAACTTCATTTGTTGACACCAGATTTTGGATCAACTTCGGTTGTTGTCGCCATATTGTTTTGTTATGAGTTTTGATTTTTGTTTTTTGGGATCAACTTCGGTTGTTGACACGGGATTTTGGGATCAACTTCGGTTGTTGACGCCATATTACCTTCTTATGATATTTTTTTGTTTTGTTTTGGGGATCAACTTTGATTGTTGACACTAGATTCTGGGATCAACTTCGGTTGTTGATATTATATAATTTTTTTTTTTTGATTTTTGTTTTTCGGGATCAACTTCGGTTATTGACACCACTGGCGGCGGCGGTGGACTGGTGGTGGTGGCGGGCGGTGGTGGACTGGTGGTGGGGGTGGTGGACTGGTGGGGGGTGGCGGTGGTGGAAAATTGGTGGTGGACTGGCAGTGGTGGTGGCGGTGGTGTTTCGGTGGTGGAGTGGTAGTGGAGTACTAGTGGTGGTGGCGGTTGATAGGTGGTGGTGGACTGGTGGCGGTGGTGGACTGGCGGTGGCGGTGGTGGTGGAATGGTAGTTGAATGTTGGTGGTGGTGGTGGATATTTGGTGGTGCTAGTGGTGGTGGCGGCGATGAAGTGGTAGATACATTTTTTTGTTGTATTTTGAAATAAAGAAATATAAAATGTGAGGGAGGGTATTAAGGTAATCTACTTTTTAATGGATGAAGTTTTTAAATGATAGGGGTATATTTATTGTTGTATAAGGGTATCAAAACTAAGGGTATTTAATTAATATACCTATTATTTATTTCATTATTTACGTAAGAGTCGTAACTTAGGAAAGACTCCCAAAATTAGGGGAGTCTTTAAAAAGAAAAATAGCTCACAGGTTTTCTTGGGATTCAAGCTACCTTGGATTTTTCTTAGGTTTCAAGCAACCTTGTTCACTATAAATAAAGGGTTCGTGAATGCTACACTTTTTATCCATTACGAAATTTGTGTAAGCTTTATAAGGTTGTTTCCCATAACTTTTGTTCGTCGTGAACAAGAGTGAGATAATTAAGACTTTGCCTGGGGATCGCAAAGATGAGTTGGTTTAATTATCTTTGATAGTTACGCAACTTGTAATCTATGTTATTCATAACTCTTTTTTATTCTAAGGTCCTTCTCTTCTGATATAAGGCCACTCAAGTGTTGTTGATCATAAACCCTAGGTTTTGATAGATTTCGGTTCACGATCTTTTATCGACACTAGTTGGTCGAAATCAGATCTAGAAAGAAAACTTCGACTAAGGTATCTCATAAATTCCTCAAGAAGTTTTAACAAGATATCTCTAGATTTATTCTAGTTGTTCTTGTTATAGATTTATTAGGGTTTTCTTAACTTGAAAATTGATCTTTGGAATCGCCCAAGTTTAGTTATACGAAAATCAGGTTCATGTACTCCTTGTATATACGCATACTGATTGTAAGTTGTGGAGTATAAACCCTAATCTACAAGTTTGTTTTGATATCGCTATTTTTATCTGGTAGTTGTTCGAAACAAACACAAGATTTCCAAAACCTTGGTTCACACCTAAAGGGAAATCAAAACCGGTATTTTATGGATTCAAAACCCAAAAAGTCTTCACTGGGGATGAAGCAACTCTTAAGTTGTAAAAGACGTCAGCTAAGGGAATCAAGTGCGTAGAATCTTGCGAGGCTCAAGAGACGTAAGGAGCGCAACTGTAACTGGATCGCTGTGACGGTGGGTTCGGTCTCAACTACATTTCATTCTGAAATATTGATAGTAGGCTAGTGTCTGTAGAGGCTTAATACAGCTCGGTGTTCAAACTGGACTAGGTCCCAGAGTTTTTCTACAGGTGCAGTTTTCCCCGTTAACAAAATCTCTCTGTGTCTTGCTTTACTTTATTTTCAGCATTATATTTTGTTTGATATAATTAAAGTAATTGCAAGTGATTCGATAAATAACCTAAACAGTTTTTAATTAAAACTGTAGTGAACCTACAAGACTTGTTCTTAGATTCGTATCTTGAAATATAAATTTCAAGATTTGCTCTTGTTGGGTTTCGGTTCACGTACTGTTACGGTACTAGGTTATCTTGGATATTGATTTTTGAGATCGTCCAAGAGTTCTTGTACACAATCAGGTTCACGTATCTTTTTGATTATACAAGAACAATAAACCATATATACATATTGTCGAAGGAGTATAAGTTGGTTTACTTTGTATTAGGTTTTGTCTCATAGGTCCAAACGAAAAAGTTAGTGCTGTAATTTGGTACCCCTGCGTTTTTAAGAAATACAAAAAATGGTGATAATGACAATGGCTTCCCCGTTGGAGTAACTACAGCCCTTGTAGCGGAAAAATGGGCTTTTTTCTGGCCACCAGAATGGCAGCCTCACAAGGTTGGATAAAAATATGGCTTGAAACAGACTCAGCTATGCTTCTACAGTCAATAGAGAGAGGTAACACCCAAACACCATGGATCATTCAGAATGCGATAACTGAAATACACCACCACCTACACCTAATAGGAGAATTCAAAATGACACACGCTCATAGAAAAGCGAATCAAGGAGCGATAGATTGGCGAATTCTGTAATAGAGAAACAACTACAACTATGAAGAAATGTTTACACTTTTATAGAGGACAATTCATGCCCATCCTTCCTTAATGTAATTGTAATGAATGATTCAACCGAGCGTTTGTACCCCAGATAAAAAAAAGAAAAACAATAAAACAATAAACACTTCATTACTACTATCTTCAGTACCACCTTGATGGCTGTCATGATAACTAAGCGAGAATCTTCCTTGGATGCATTTTGATAAGAGAATTTATTCTCTAATCTAAGGATGGTCGTATCTTCAGCTTCATATTCAACATTCATTTATTGCATTTCTCTACCCATCCAAAAGCTAGTATAACTCCTCCTGAGATTTCATCATTTCCATTGATTCATAGGTACCCTAGAGCTCCGATACAAACGCCTGCAAAATCAATAGTTATCAGACTGCAGTCTAACCTCGATAAATGAATAATCTTGCCAATGAGTAAGATTTCTCAATGGGCAAAGGGGATAAATGAATAACCTCGCTAAACACATTAATGAATAAAAAGTATTGGGTCCTCAAAGGCCTTATTAAAATATAAATGAATAATCACTAAATTTCATAGAAAAATATATATAGATAAACCAAAATATTTCATCCAATCAACAATGCTTGTATAAGAAGTCATTTTTTTCTCAAAAAATGCACCTAAAATAGATTGTTTTTTCCTTCCGCCTAAACTAAAATGCATCACATCCTTACTTTTTTTGCAATGCATTTTAAAATTCTGGAATATTTTGCTCGTATTGTAGCAATCATTTTTTATGGTGATTACTGCTTGAAATGCCTCTTTGATGGCCCATTTGGCGTGGCGCTACAATCACCAATAAGATAGTTCTGAAAATGTTCGTCATCCATCACATTTATATAGCATAAGTTATAAATGAGATAATTCTTAAATATTGTCTTTTAATTGATCAACTTTTGGTTCAGAAACATCAAAATTAAACATGTAAAAACTAAAATTACTCTCTAAATAAATATATATTCATTTACCGATTACAGATAAATGAATATATTATTCATTTACCGATTACCGATTTATCGATGAATAAATAACCTCGTCATGCGAATAATTCTTTCCTATCCCATGTAGACTTTATCGATGTTAGAATGTAGTATACAATATATGGGTGTTTTTGTTAGAATAGTGGGTGTTTTTGTATAGTGCTTATTCTTATAGTAACACCAAAAGAAAAAGAAAAAATGTCCAACTCCAGTCGAGCAACGGTCCTAGCTCCATTGATAAGTAGATCGAATAGGAAAAAGAAAAAGAATGACTTGACTTGGATAAATTGATTGAAGAGGGCCAAGAGGCCTCTTGATGAATAGGAGAAGAAAAAAAAAACGACTTGGTACACCTAGAACAGAAGTCACACGTAAACACAAAAAGAGAAAGCGGGGTTCACATCTGCAAAAAGATGATGAGTTCCATAAGTGCTACTCGCCAAAATAGACCATTCATGAGTTAGTTTTGGAACCTTGACTCTTCCTCCTTTCCAGCCAACATTGTCATGGATACCCCAACCGCATTCATTTCATTACCCATCCACCTTGCATTAAATTAATGCCAACTCCCAAATGAATTTTAAAATAATATTTACTAAAAGGAATTACCAAAACCCAGGAAAGTAATAAAGTTTGTAACAGTAATCAAGAAGAATTTAAAATTTCCATGACCACTAGATCACCTCCTTTCCAGCTGTAACAGAGGAGTGAGATCAGACACAGAGAGATTTCATCTCTGTTTTTCTGTTCAGAAAGAGAAGAAAATAAAACTAAACAAGTATCAGCATCTTCTAAAACCAACCCAGTTGTTTTGTTTCTGATTGTTTCTTCTGCAACTGAACCAAAAAAAACCTGAGGTCAGATTAAATTATCAATCTTTCTAGAAAGTTAATCTTTGGGGTTATGGTAAAAGCTTAAACCATGCATCCATTCTCCTAATTTGGGTTTTTCTTTTTAGTCTTTGTTTGGTTCAGAAAAATGCTGTAGTTTGTGTTCAGGGTTCTCACTATCACAGACAATTGTCTGTTTCCTTCTGTTTCTATCTTCTTTTCAGCTCTTCTTAATGTAAATTTTTCACTTTTTTGACAAGTGCAAAGGTTTCCTCAATTTTCATTTTGGAAACTTTTAAGCTCAATTCAGGGTTTTCTTCAGTAACCATGGCGACCCAAGTTTCTATTGGATCTATAATCTTACTCTTTTTTCTTTTATTTGGAACCTGTTCTGCTAGTGTTCGAAAAATAGCTCAAATTTCTCCTGGGTTTCAAGGATCTCAAATGAATTGGGTTGATAATGAAGGATTGTTTCTGTTATCTAATAACTCAAATTTTGCATTTGGGTTTGAATCAATCAAAGATGATGTGACTTTATTTCTGTTAGTCATCCTCCATAAGCCGACTTCAAGAGTTCTCTGGACTGCAAACAGAGGCTCAGTGGTCCGGAATTCAGACAAGTTTACATTTGACAAGAATGGAGATGCGTACTTAACCAATGGTGGAAAGAATGTTTGGTCAACGAATACTGCTGATAAAGGTGTTACATCATTGGAATTGCTGGATTCCGGTAATTTGGTGTTATTCGGCGAAAATCGCAACATTATTTGGGAGAGCTTCAGCCATCCAACTGATACACTTTTGTCAGGTCAGGAATTTGTAGGTGGAATGAAACTTGTAAGTAACCCAAACACTTATAAATTGAGCTTCAATCTTGAAATTGGGTCTGGAGATATGCTTCTTTATGCTGATTTTCCAACTCCACAAGTTTACTGGTCTATTAAGAAGGAGAGCCGCAGGACGATAAATCAAGTTAATGGGGATGTTTATTCTGCATCTCTGGTTTCTAATTCATGGCAGTTCTTTGATCAAAAGAAGAAATTACTTTGGCAATTTGTTTTTGCCGATCCTGATGAGGATGTGACATGGGCTGCAGTTTTAGGTAGTGATGGGTTAGTTTCGTTCTATAATCTTAATAGCGGCGGAACAGTTGCAGAGAAAATGAAGATACCTCAAGATTCATGCAGTACGCCTGAACCCTGTGATCCATATTCCATTTGCAATAATGCTGATAACAGGTGCTTGTGTCCTGCAGCTTTGAACTCTCATCCCAATTGCAGTCCTGGGGTCATTCCTGCATGTAATGGCTCGAATTCGGCGGAGGTGGAGCTTGCGGATATTGGTGATAAACTCGATTACTTTGCGCTTGGATATGCTCGTCCGGTTTCTAAATCTAATTTAGACAGTTGCAAAAATGCTTGCCTGAAGAATTGCTCATGTAAAGTGTTGTTTTTTGAAACTAGTTCAACAAATTGCTTTCTGTTTGACGAAATTGGAACCCTGCAGTCGGCTCAAGGCAGCTCTGGATTTGTCACTTATATTAAGGCTCCAAAGAATTTTAGTAAGGGAAATAACTCGGGAGGGGGAGGAGATGGCAGCGAGGGAAAACGTTTCCCTTATGTGGTTATCATTGTTGTTGGAACTGTACTAATTATATCTGGTTTAGTATACTTGGGACTTCGATATCATTGGAAGAAGAACAAGAAGAAGAAATCGTCGGATGCTCCTGCAGATGATTCCGAAGAAGATAATTTCCTAGAAAACTTAGTTGGAATGCCAATCCGATTCAGTTTTAAGGACCTAGAGGAAGCTACTAACCATTTCACTGTAAAGCTTGGGCAGGGAGGGTTTGGTTCAGTCTACCGAGGATCACTAAAAGATGGGACTCAGCTAGCTGTTAAACAATTAGAAGGTGTTGGTCAGGGTACAAAAGAGTTTCGTGCAGAAGTTAGCATCATTGGAAGTATTCACCATGTTCATTTGGTAAGGCTCAAGGGATTCTGTGCAGAAGGAGCTCACCGGCTTCTTGTTTATGAGTATATGGGGAACAATTCTCTGGAAAAATGGATTTTCAAGAGGAACAGCGAAAAGCATATGTTGCAGTGGGAAACAAGGTACAACATAGCTCTAGGTACTGCCAAAGGGCTGGCTTACCTCCACGAAGATTGTGATGTGAAGATTGTGCACTGCGATATAAAGCCCGAGAACGTTCTTCTTGATGATAACTTTGTAGCCAAAGTATCAGATTTTGGTTTGGCAAAGCTAATGTCAAGAGAGCAGAGTCATGTATTTACAACACTAAGGGGTACAAGGGGTTATTTGGCACCTGAATGGATCACAAACTACGCAATATCAGAAAAGAGTGACGTTTATAGCTACGGGATGGTTTTGCTTGAAATAATTGGCGGAAGAAAGAATTTTGATCAGTCAGAGCAATCAGAAAAGGCTCATTTTCCGTCATACGCGTTAAAAATGGCAGAAGAAGGGAAACTGGAAGCCATCCTTGACCCAAATTTGACGATCGACAAGGAAGACGAAAGCGTGTCCAATGCAATCAAAGTTGCTCTGTGGTGCATACAAGAAGATATGTACCTAAGACCATCGATGAGTAAAGTAGTTCAAATGCTGGAAGGCGTTTGCGCTGTACCTATGCCTCCAACCAACTCTAAAATGGGGCAACGTATTTATTCTTCTTTCTTTAAATCGATAAGTGAAGACGGAACTTCATCTGGTCCATCAGAATGCTTCAGTGACGCATACCTTTCAGCAGTTCGATTATCAGGGCCTAGATAACAGAATATGTGTAATAAATATAGAGATATAGTTTGTTCGGATGTAGTGTTGGCAAGGATATCCAAGTCTTAAATACAAAGTTTTATTTCTCAGCTCTGTACATTGTTTGTTCTTTGTTTCAAGTACAAAGGTTTTTTGCTATAAAAGCTCCAGTTGTGAACCCTATCCTATACCCAGTTTGGATTTCATGGCTTTCCATTGTTGCCCTGTAAAAAGGGAATCAAAACAAGTTCATGGATGCACTTGCAACTTGCAAGACATGGGAGACTGAAGGGGTTGCCTGTTCTTTTATAATAAATGACATTCATTCAAATTCTATGTTTCAAGCTTTACAGTGACAAAATGCTTGTCATATTGATGCTTCTTCCCAGACTATGGTTATGGTTATTAAAAGAACTACTCAAATCTCTCAAGATACTGCAAAAGAATTCTATAATAATATTCCAAAGAGGGAGGCTGGGAAATAAGGCTCAAGCGCAAGATCCAATAACTGGGCAAAAGCACCTTAGCCTTCTCAAGTCGATACACGCATCTTTTTTACAAAGAAATTATGGAATGTCTCTTAATGTAGCATCCCCAAATCAGTTTTGAGCAAAACAGAGAATATGTCAACTCAATCGAAAAGCCATGAACCGTTCTTGGTGCAAATTATACCCCTTCAAGACTAGCAATAATAACAACAGCAATGAGAAGAATGCATAAAGGTGCGTCGAAGCAATCAGCAACAATAGTCACCCATTCAAGATAGACTTAAAATACTACTTAAATGGAGAGCCGTTTCATGAAGTTTTTATATCGCTGACAAAATCAGAGTCCAGATGAGGGTACTACAACATCAGTTTTATGGCTGACATAATTTTTAGATACTAGACTGTTATCTTACAAATCGTACAGCAAGAAATATATTGACATGATCAAGAAAAGTTAAACTTTACATTGTGATACAAATAAATCCACCAAAACATTTTCATTCTGAAAGGCAAACAGTAAACATATATTCAGGATTTTGCTCTTGATAAATATTCATACAAAACAAGCTACATTTTGGCATAATATCACATAGACTTAACAACCACGACAGGTTCTTGACCAACCTGTATCTACAAGGCAAAGTCATTTCTTATTTGGAAGTAAGAAAATTAATATTTGATACACTCCTATAACTATTGGTATTTACAAAATAAATGCTTACACTAGTCAATAGTCATCTTCTAAAGCCAGAGCGCTTGCTTGACCCGCCATCATTATTCCCATCTGTTGCACAAGCCCAAAAGAAGAGAGACATCCAAAACAGAACAGCAAAGAATATCTGCGTACGATGTTGGAACTTAGACAAAGTTTCATCTATACCTATTCACGAATGACAACATAGCAAAAAAGAAAAGAGGGAGATGGTGAGAACCCAAATAAAGAAACACAGGCAACAAACTAATGAGATGCAAACAAATTATTTGTATGGGATTGAATCTGTAAAACTATCAGATTTAACAAACAGTAAATAAAGGATAGAGCTGATTTGTAGATAGCTATAAAGTGCCCCACTAACGGAACTAGGGACATGTAGTAGTGGCCCTGCAAGCAGTCATATAAGCTTCAGTACTTAGATCTGCATGTAGTAATGCAAATTCAATTACTCAGTCGCTTAACTTTCTATTGCCATTTTTTAACCAGTTATCCTCATGACATAGAAACACTATATATTCGACCATACTTTTTATCTTCCTTCTTTATGATATTCCAATTCCCTTAGTCAGTTAGTAGACACTGTCTGCTACGGTGATGGTACGAGTCTAATGACCTCACATTTCACTTTTCTTATCCTCGTTAGAGATCATGAAGTATCATGTGCTTCAGATGAATCTCCTTGCAGTGTGTAACACAACAATTCATACGATAAGACTGATTGATCATTTTGGGTTTAAGCTTCCATGTCAATATCTAGTTTCTTAACACATATTTAGCTATTTTTGGGTTTCAGAAAATCTATACAACTTCACACGTATTTCTGTGCAGACTCTTATTATTCTACTCAGTTTTATAATGATTTCATTCATTGTTTTTATCTTAAGATGCACATTCGTGTTGTGAAAGTTAACCCCTATGGTCCAACTGAATAATCACAACACGTTGAACATAATCTGATAGTCATGTCCTACAAACTAGCTAAAACTATAATAATAATAATATGAATCAGGTATCAATTTGCAATTTCAAATTAAATAATCAGATCTTTCCAATCCTTCATCAGATGAAGTAACTAACAGGAAAGTATATTTTGAGAGAAGAAGAGAAATACGGTTCTATGTGACATTGGACAGAGGTCAAATCAAACAAATTCAACATCCAATACAGAGTAGTTAGATCGTTGGACACCTAAAAAAGGGTATACTGTAGTCACACGAAGTTTTAAACACCTGATGCAGGGACCGTTTGTGTCAAAAATATCTGAGACACCCGAGGCCTTGGGGTCTTTTAGTGTCACTAAAGAAAGAGGTCAACCTTTAAAAGGGGGTGATGAAAAAAATAATTAATCTCATAATTTACGGTTTCCGTCAACTTCAATATATCCCTATTAGCATACTATATACCAAGTCATTGGTCATCCATTACCACATGATTACGGTTTCCGTCAACTTCAATATATCCCTATTAGCATACTATATACCAAGTCACTGGTCATCCATTACCACATGATCACAGCTATACTCGTTTTGGAACTTGCAAACAAAATTCACACTTCTAATAAACTTCTAACCTATTTTTGCGCACACAACTTTTTCCAAGGCATAACTCCGTCTAATATAATATAAGCATTGAGCAAATTCATCTTCAACCTCCTGATGGATAAAATTATGAAAATCAACTCTGTCTAATGTAATTGTGCTGTTACTATACTTGAGAACTTGCAAGAAAACATATAGACATAAAGGCATATTTACGATTCAAGTTTCTGCTATTTATGCTCCCATAATCCAATGGTTTAGAATTGAATTTTGGGAACTGGTACTCATTGCCCATTGAATTAGAACTAGAATCAGATAGTCAGTATATCGAATCAGAAATCGGTTAAATATGCTGTATCGTATTGATATCATCACTGATAGACACCGATATACACATAGTTTGCAATATCAAATGATGCCAATCCAAACCATTTAGCACAAAGAATTTCACCAAGTCTAGAAGTCATGTCATTCCTATATGCAACTATTAAGTAACATTTAAGCCGGACAATTTTCAGGTATAGCAGATCTATATATAAGAGGACTACAACCACAAGTTACTTCTACTTAGTTGTTGCTCTTTCATCGATTCTTTGTAAGATCAGTATGCATGTAAAAGCAGTAGGCTTCTCTGTGATACTAATCGCTAATCCAAAAATATTACATGGGAGATTATCTTTGGTTCTTCCTTCATATTATTAAGTGTCAACTACAAATGAAGGCAAAATCCAAGATATTTTGCTTTACTGAACAACAAAATCAACCACTCATTACGAACAAGAGATTGACCCTAGTTTCATACTACAAACGAAGCCTGAACACTATCATATAGAATAACTAACTCACTCGTCTCCTCTGTACACATACTCTTAGTTCAAACCTAAAAACCTTGAGGATATCATTAATTTTTCAATTTCAAAATGTTCTAAAATCTAAATTTTCTCAAAGCATAAGAGATAAATCAAAAATACCAATTCACTAATTCTTTCAATCTCAAAATCTCAAATAATTCTTCACAAATTAAATCATATTTTAGATATAAAAAAATGAAACCCCATTCAGATTATAATTATGTGATTATGGGATTACCTAAGACGGGAACAATGTCTTCTCCATCAGATTTTGGTGAAGGGGTGCCGGAATTTGAGTGGCAACGGACAGACAGAGTAAAGGGTTTTAACCGAGACCCTAAAAATGAAACATGAGACTGGGAAGTAGAAGAGGAGTAAGTTCTAGGGCTAGAATTGGTACCGGAAACACGAGAGAATTGGGAGACATGATTGGGAAAATGGGAATGGGGAGGATGCAGGGATGATTGGGTTATGGATGTGTTGTGCGGAGGAAGAAGCAGAAGATGGACGTCCATACTTCCGGTGGGAGTAATAATTTGGCCGTCTATGTTTTATTTATTTCTCTCTAGAAAAGATTTTTATTGGGATGGTCCAGACACGATGTGTCACAATCTTAATGGTGGAGAGAGGAATGATTCTAGCATTGGGATTGATAGTGGGGTGAAGATGAAAATAATCAAAGGTATGAATTGATTGTCCCAGATCTGACCCATGTTAGTTGTCCCAGTTTTAGAGTTTTCCTTAGAAAAGTGCTCTACGTGTCATGAGCATTTTTCAACCGGAAATGATATGTTAACCGAGGATGACATCCCGATTTTTAATCCCGCGTGTAATATAAATGGGACCCACGTATGCCCCATTACAGATCCAAGTGTTGAGAAGCTTGGTCTTTACCGTTGATTTCCCTATTGGGATTCTTTGAGGGACGTGATGTCGGTGTGTCTAGCATTTTCGTTTTTCAACTAAGAAAAGACAAAAAGAAAAAACGGAAAGAAAAAAATTAATCTCGGTTACCGATTTAGTAGTTTACGATTGCTTATGGTGCTTTGAATATCAGAAGTATGAGTATTTCGCTTCACAAAAAGTTAACTTTTAGATTTGGGAGTGACTAAATGCAACCCATAATTGGATTAAATACAACCTTAACTAAATACAACCCCGTTAAATATGTGATTTGCTAATTACAACCCTTGTTACTTCTACCAATTTTTTTATATACAACCCATAGGTTGACCGATATTTAATCAAATCTTAATAGACAGTTTCGTAGTTTCTCTTCCTTATCAAATCGAGTTTAACTGCTTTATGATTGTTCGTACTTCAAGAGCAAATCGATCAAGCTTGTTTGAAAATTCCAAACCGTAATCAATTCCACAAATTCAAACTCGTTCCGCTGATCCTTTTTTCTCACAAGTTATCCTAATTTCTTAATCAAGTTATGTTTATAATATTGAAGATGGATCATTATCCAATGGAATTCAAACACAAGTGTGACTATGGTAGTTTAAAAGCTTACTCAAGATAGATTCATCTATGTAAGGGAAAATATTCGTGAGAAACTCCTTTCAAGGATTTATTAAAGATGGTAACATGAATACGTGATAATAAACCAAGTAATCAAAAGATCTGTTGCCTATAATGTGATCATAAATGTTGTGAAAGCATGAATACGATTCATTTGCTTGCAGGTTCAAGACCAAGCATTGTTTATAATGGAAATGATTACCATGTCGATAAATAATTGATGCTTAGGGAAGAATTAATCAATCCCAAAAATCTCAGAAACTCATCTAGGGAACTGTTCTCCTCCATTAGCTGCATCATCTTCCTCTCCCCCTCTTCCCTTAAACAAGATGGAAAAACCTTAAATAGGATTTTACGGTTTATTCTTGGATTATCTTTAGGATTTGACTTGACTTGGGTTGTATTTAGTTGTTTTTAAAGTACAATAAATCAAAATTTTAAAAGTTAAATATGGATTGTATTTAACCCAAGTGAGGGTTGTATTTAGTCACTGCCTTAGATTTCTAAAAGTCGTTTTAAAATCCGATACTCAAATTAACTTCTGACTTTTCGATAAAAAATAACTTTGCGTGTGCTATCTAAACAGGCTATTAACATTTCAGGTATAATCATACATCGTACCATTATCAGAAGCTTGAATGGATCATGTTGGCTGCAATGTGCCATTTCTTAACTATACTATGGTGGAAAGTTTTGCTTAACCAGTGAGTGGGCACATTTGTTGAGATGCAAACGAGAATTCAGTTTCTAAAAGAAAAAAACACTTCACGGTTATTCGGTTTCTTTATCATTTTGACGGAAATTAAGTATTTGTATATATATATATATATATATATATTTTTTTACGTATTTTATTCCTAAAATTTCTCCATAGTTTATATTTAAAAAAAGTTGACATATTATTTTTGACATAAATTCCGTTTCCATCTATATACGCCAAGACATGCGATCCTCTCATGGTGAGGTTAATTTTACAGACTCTTGGCTTGGCAATATTGAAGCTATATAGCCAAGCAAAATGGATAAATATGACCGGTCAGGCTAGTGAAGCGCAAAGGTTGCGCGTTACAGCATAGTCGGCCTAGTTAGTGTTCAGTCAGGATGGCGCTATGCATAGACCATGAAGCGCTAAGATAGCGGGACCCTGTAGCGCCAGTGAAGCGTCAAGGTGGCGCCACACTGTAAAGTCAGTGGCCAAGTAATGAAGCTTATTGACCTACACAATAAAGCTTCATTGAGGAAGACAAGGCAGACCAAGCTGATAAATGCAACATGCGATGTTGGCATTTATGCATCCCCATGGAATTGAGTTGGCCCAAACTCAAGGATGATGCGAGAGTGTAGAATAGGCCAAGAGTTGTCCTATGCATTAGTTCAAGGCTGGCAAAATCTTGGAAAATGCAAACAAGACAGTAATGCGAGAGTGCGCATTATTATTGTTGAGCAAGTTGGCCAAGTGAAGCATATGACGCATGAGTAACTAGAATGAGCTAAGGAGATGGCCGAGATGATTGTAGTACAATGTTGGATGTACATTGTCTTAGGCCAAGAAGAGTACAGGGACATGTTGGCTGAGTACTGGAAGAAGGTCAAGTTCAGTAATGCGCAACAGTGGCGCATTATGGCTTAAAAGACAGTTACGAGTTGGTTATTTGATTCACAAGCGTGCCAAAAGTGTGAGACAAGTTAGAAGGGTTATAAAATAAGTTTATAACCTTATTAGAGTGTCCACAACCGTTTGGGACAAGTGAAACATCAATTGGCTAGACAACACAAAAGTTAGCAGTTGAAAAGCATTGTAGGCGGTTATGGAAACTACCACTTGGACACTTGGCTGTCCAAGGCTTGTGCATTCAGTTATGCACGATTTTTGGCTATGTAACTACTGTATATATAGTGTGAGTGGCATTGTAAATCAGTAGGAGAGAGTTGGTAGAGATGTAGTCTCATGTTTGAGAGAACAAGGCATCATTGAGAGAATGATGGCTTGTTTTGGTCCATGTGATGGCCAAGTTTCGTAATATTCCTTTAGTGCAATAAAATGGGTTTGTTGCAGTATATCTTTGTGTTCTTATGTTGCTGATTTGTGTGAGATTTTCAAATGGAATTGATGCATGGAAAACCTCTTATGCTTATGGGGGCATAAAGAGTTAGAGAGAAAGAAAAAAGACTTAAGAGTGAAGGCAAATGCATACTTTGATGAAAGTATGCAAGGCTAAGTACTTGTGGGTGAAGTTGATTCACTGAACCATAAAGTATCGCCGGTCATGTCCCATGAAAATTTTAGGATGTTAAATGGGCATGTGAATGTAGGTATCAGAGCCGTGTTTGGGGATACAGTTCTTGATTTTTCTCTCTTTTACTCAAGTTGGTGTCATTTGTTTGTCGAATTCAGTGAAGAATTGTTTGGGTTTCCTTAGTATGGAGACGAGAAGAAGTTGGTCTGGTATGGAAAAACAAATTGGAATGAACTTTGAAGATTGAAGTAGCAACATGCCATGAAAGTTATTGACAAAGGTGTCAAAATTCCTACCCAAAGTGTTAGACGAACATGCTAGAATCAATGAAAATATTGTTTTCAAGTGATTGCATGACAAAACTAAAGAGTACGCTGACTTCTATGGTGCAAGTCAGAAGTTTAAGTCCATGTTTCTCACAAGTATGATAGGATTATGCATTATGAATGCATGTATTCGTAGGTATAACTAATCACAATGCTTGACTTATGATTTGGTATGACTAGTTTTTAGTAATTGGTGTAACCGATCCTAAGTAATCACCATGAGATGGTATGATCAATCCTAGTAATTGGTGTGACCGATCACAGATTGTTGTGTAATCGATCCTTGTAATTGGTATCCGGTCCTGGTAATTGGTGTAACCGATCCTGGTAACTCGTGTGACCGATCACAAGCAATACCATGGAATATGGTAACCGGTCCTGGTAACTGATGTAACCGGTCCTGGTAACTTGTGTGACCGATCACAAGTATTTCCATATTGAGGTATAACCGATCCTAGTGATTGGTAGAACCGATTGAACCCATGTATGTGATCTGATATTTGATCAATCACATAGTTATCTTGTAATACAGGTCAACCAATTCTAAACTTGTTTGAAAGTGTGGTAATATGGATTCCAATGAATGTAGATCCATGTAAATATGAATAAGGATTTACAGTGAAGAGATGTAACCATACTTTGAACACGTACAGTAACTCTTCTCATTTATTGTTCAAAGATATTCCTTAGTACTCAAGGAGATCCTGTGCCGAAATAAATTGGGAATCTATTAATTAAGGTTTTTGGTTTTATATGCTTTAGTTACCAGCAATTAAATGCATATCTCTAAAGAATAAAAGTTAGTAAATGTGCATTTACTAATTGGAGATTTTCTATTGAGAGATTTCGGAAATTTTGGACAAGCATTTATTGGAATTAGGTAAACAGAATTTTGCTATTCATTGCATATCTTGAAAATATTTTCTGTTTTGGAAATTCCTTGGTGTAAAAACATCCTTGGTCTATAAATACCTAAGTTTTCACTTCTAGCAAACTATCCTAAGAGCTAGGCAAACTTCATTCTTGTTGTTTCTGGTGGAGCCGTCTAATCGGAGAGGAAAGTATCATAATTAGGTGAAATCTCTTACGACTGCTCGTTTAAAGACTTCTGTAGGATAAAGAAGCTCTACGAGTACCGTTGGTGGGAAACTAGATAATTACGGTGTTATTAGTTTTCGATTGATTTGATTGACTAACGGTTGTTGAAACTTTGATTGCACCTAGTTTGTTTATTCTTGAGAATCTCCTCTTCTGATATAAGACTCACTGAAACTAGACCGAAGTATTGACGGGATCTTTAGAACTGTTTGTAGATTTAAAGACAACTTGTGATAATCCATTGTTAACAGACTCTGTTCTGTGTGTGATTGATCACAAGAGATTCAAGTGGTGTTGTACAGGTTTTTATTGAAGATTAAAGAAGATTTGAAGATTTCTTATTTAGTTCTCATATCTCTGTGTGTGCACAAACCTTAATCGGATGGGATCCAAAAAGAGTTGGATTTATTCGATTGATTAGTTGCGTGAGATCGGCATGACTTTATAGTTTCTTGTTGGAATCTATATTGATTGATTGCGAATCTAAACTTAACTAATTTTGTAGTTATTGGATAGATTGATCTAACCAGGAAAAGGAGTTTATTAGATTAAACGGAAGAGGCTTTGCGTATGACTTGAGATATCTTTATCTTGAAAGAATCAATAGAGTTGTTACCAAACAGATTTGTTGTTCCTTTACTGTTTGGAATACGATCCAAAGGAATTGTACCAGTGTGTGCACTCATCGAAGTCGGAAGCGCAGGGATATTGAGGAAACTAAGTGAACTAGGGGTAGTTGATTGGTCACAACTATACGGAGTTGGTGTAGATTTTACATAACGGGTTAATTCTGAGAGTATTCAATTCTGGACTAGGTCCCGAGGTTTTTTTGCACTTGCAGTTTTCCTCGTTAACAAAATCTTGTTGTGTCTTTTACTTTTCTATTTCTGTAATTATAATTGTTTATTATAACTAAAAGTAAAATACACAAACGTTAACTCCGGTATACTTGATAGTGATCCTATAGAGTTTGGTTAAGTCCGAACCTATTATCAAGTATCATACTTTGGTTGTCGTATTGTTTCGATCTCGTATCCATACACAATCACACAAAGTGTGAAAAATGATTTGTTGCATTGTCTCGACTTTGTCCATAAACGATCACTTTCGGTAAGAGGACTTATAGGTTGTAAACAAAAAATTGTGGTGTATTTTGGTACCCTTGTCTTTTCAATTGGTATCGGAGCAGGCAAACACGAAAATATCTAACAATCTGTGTTTGGTGCGATCCAACCTATAAGAAATGAACTCGAGTTCACATGAATCGATTTCAGTTAACGTACCACCAAGATTTGATGGAACAAACTATCTATGGTGGAAATCTGCTATGAGATCTTTTCTTCAATCACAAGAGTTTAATACTTGGCTATTAGTCATCGATGGTTATAATCGCCCGAAAATAGAAGGTTCAAAAATTGAGTTTAAACGCTTAGTGGATTATTCAGGCGTAGAAAAGGCTTTTGCAAAGAAGAATTCAGATGGTTTGAATGCTATTATACATGCTGTAAGCCGCGATCTACAACATCATGTATCCACATGCCAAACTTCGCAGGAAGCTTGGAATAATCTTCAGATCTTATTCGAAGGAAACACATCAGAAAAGAAAGCTAGACTTCAAACTCTCACATCTGATTGGGAAAACCTTCGAATGGATGACAATGATACTTTTGAAGAGTTTCATATTAAACTCTCTAAGATAGTAAATGTTTCTTTCTCTCTTGGAAAGACTATTTCTGAAAAGGATATAGTGTGCAAAATTCTCAGGTCATTGCCATCTATATACGAATCTAAGAAGCATGCAATCATAGAAGCTAGCGATCTTTCTTCCTTATCAAGAAGCTCTCTTGTAGGAAAACTAAATATATTTGAACATGAGTGCTTGTCAAAAAGGGAATACAAAATCTTGGCCTACAAAGCCATTAAAAATCCGCCAACTCAGAGTTCGGAAACTCCCAAGATCATGAAGCTCTAGATGATGAAGATGAGGCTGATTTAAATCATCATTTGTCTCTTATTACTCAACGATTCAAGAAATTGTCGAGATATCAAAAAAGATATCTCCTTGTATCAAGAAGAAATCATATTTCTACCCCCAAGAGTGAAGATACATGGGATGACGATGATATTATTCCTCAATGCTACAAATATCAAGGTTTTGGTCATATTTCTCCAGACTGTCCAACTAAAGATATTCGATGGAAGAGAAATGCATACACTGCTACACTTTATTATTCCCCTGACGAGGATAATCAAGAGTGTATGATAGACCATGTTGCAACCATTGTAAAAGTATATGACTCAGAAATACTTTCAACAATAGATACTCAAGAAGAGTTCACTCCTAAGATTTTTCAACAAGAATTTCTTTGTGAAGATAAAACAATTCAGTCTCTTGAATCTGAAATCAAAGGAATAAAATCATCGCTTGATCAAATCAGACTAAGTTATCTGAATGATAAAGAAAAACTTAACAAGCGTCTTGTGAAAATTGAACTCTGTCCATGTTCCGAGAAAGAACAAGTATCTAAACTCATCCATGACATCTACTGTTTTCAAAATGAAATCAGAAAGTTAAAAGCAGAGAATTCTAAATTGAGGAATAAACTTGTTTGTTCTTGTAAATCAGCTCTTGATGTGAATATATCAAAAAGTGATAACAAGAAAAGGTTGAATAAACCTATCAAACCTAAGGGTATTAATTGGAATAGTTCTGGACCTTGTTTCCGATGCAGACAATGGGAGGACTATCAAAAACAATTCCCTAGTATCTCATAGAGAGAGAAACTCTGTCGATCCAAAAAACCAAGATCTAAGTCCAAATCAAAAATCACCTCAGAGAATCAACTTGGGAAATTGAATAATGTGATTTTTAGATACCAAGATCTTGTCTCAGGTTTGAGAAGAAAACTTAACAGTTCAAAAGTAAAAGACTCTCAAATCCATAAGAATGTTGAAATTTATAAAGGAATGAAATTCAACAACCGAAAATCAATAACCTAACTTGGTTATCATAAACATGAATCCTTATTATTTATCTTCAAAAATAAACAGTAAGGATATGTATGTAAATATTTTAATAAAAATATTTCTAAATAAATTTTTGGTTAAGGTAATTAAATGAAATAATATTCTCAAAGATTGTGAGAAAAACTTCTCTTATTTATAAGAGGAAGGATTTTACATTTCATTTTATAGAGATCTGACAGAATGTCTACCTCTAGCTGCAACTCTCACAAAGTTGAAAAGGTCTGGACTATATTGTTTCCTAACAAGAAACTTCGTCTTGAATCTTCGGATGGTGATTCAGATTCAGCTCCAGAACTTCATAAAAATGTTCCTAATGAAAATATTTCCTCCCTTAATGATAATCTTCTCAAGAATCTTTCACTAAATTAGATATAATTTTATGTGAAGTAAGGAACATAGAAAAGGATTTGCGAAAGGAAGTTAAGGAAGTCAATAACAATGTTATGAGTCTTGAATCAAGATTAGTGATCATAGAAGATGATTGGAATCCCGTGAGATCTCCTGATATGACTCCAACGCAAACCGAGAAACGTAACTCTAAGAGAGTTGAAAATTCTTATTTAGAGAAAAATAGACATCAATGTTTTTGATTTGCTTCAACTATTGTATAAAGTCTATTTTTGAATAAAACTATCATTATTAATGAATAAAATTATTTCTTTATAATTTTTCTTGTGATAGTTACCGATTACATAGCCTGTGAATAAATGTTTATATTTTGCTATGTGTATTCGGTTTATGGGATGTCTGATTTCGGTTTTCATTAACCTAATTAATATTCGATCTCATATGATGTGACCCTTATGGTTTGTGTGGATTTTTGATTTAGCGAGATTAAGTTCCAGCCCATGTTGATAGGCTTTATCAAAGGATCATAAGGTGTTCTGATTGAAACTCTTCTGTGAAAAGTCACAATATGTTGGATCAATTTATGTTTACATGAGTTGTGTTTAACATAACATATGTGTTTCGGGTTTTCAACTTTTGCTATTGGCACGCATTAGTTAAAACCATTTCAACCTTTCTATGGTAAAGGTTGCTTTTGTTGTTGTTCTTTTGTTCTTGCGAGAGGATGATAACACACTGGGGGAGAGTTTTTATTTGAACTTGCGCTTAATGATATATCTTTCTGGGGAGAAGAGGCTGCGGAATCTGAGGTAAGGAATTTGTTAGTTAATCGTTTTCCTTTTTAAGAAAAGCCTGTTTATATTGCATATATTTTTCTTTTGCTTAACCAAATTTAGGTACAATTGATACGTTCCATAATTATTATGTATGGATGTGTGTGTGTGTATGATTCAATTGTTTCCGGTTAAGAAAAACTGTGTCAATTTATTTGGCTTATTGTTTGATATCTTCTTTATTGTTGGATATCAAGTGTTTTTGCTTAACGAAATTCGGTGCAATTGCATGCTATAATGTCCATGTTTGTTTCAATTGCTTCCGGTTAAGAAAATAATTGTGCAAGTCAATTTATTTTGGTTTGTATGTATTTTTTATGGCTTAACAAAATACGGGATCATTTGTTTAGTCCAATTTGTTTCGGATAAGAGAAACTAAGTTAATTCTGATCTTAGTCAGACTTATCAAATTGGAGGATTCGGTTATTCAAGTCTAATCGAATGCCTTGACAAGAAAAACTAGTTAACTAACCTAGTGTTTGTTTTGTCTAAAGGGAAAGGTCTAAGTTATTGTCTGAATAATTAGAGCCTAAGGAGAAAAATAAAGTTAATTCTGATCTTTATTTTGGTCTTATCGAAACAAGTGGTTGTACATATACAACCGGTTTAACAAGGGAATTAAGTTTCTTAGTCGAATTATTAAACTATTAGGGAAAATTTCTTCGGGAAATTGTTTCCTTGATAACATATTAAAACTAAATTACTTGTAGTATTGGTTTTAATGTTGGTTATCTAAAGTGGTACGTGAAACCTTCGTGCTTAACTCTTTTAAGTTATTTACAAGTCTTTTAGATTTGTAAATTCTTTCGGTTTGTCCTTTATTTGCTCGAACCTTTGTCATTTTGTGACAAAAAGGGGAAGAAATATATAGAGTAAACAAGTGATTTGCAATCACTAATGAAAGGACAATCGTGCTTAAACGTTATATCTAACGAAAGAGTAAAGCATTGACTAAGGGGGGGAAACATATCATATTGATGTTGTAGTATTTTAACAAAAAAAGGGGAATAAAAAGCGGCATTTATTGATTGAATATATGCAGGTTACTGTGCTGTTGAAATTTGGAATCAAGCGTATGAAAAATGAATTCTTATGTAATTTGTTTATCCATATGTAATTAGAGTTTTGTCACTAAAATTGACAAAGGGGGAAATTGTTAGAGCATAGCTCGGTTGAACTCACCAAGCGTTGGTATGTCAAGTTTTGTTGTCATATTTTAGTGTTCAAAACTCATCAAAAGTCGCTTGATTATATACTAGAGTCAACTTCGTTTAGGTTAGACTAGAAAGTCTAGGAATGTTGAGACATACAAGTATTACTCCGAAGACCTGAAGAATGTGAAGAAGAAACGAACTACAACGACGACATCATCCTTTTTCTTGAGGTTAGTAATATTGACTTGAACTGTTTCATTCCTAACGTATCTTTCAAGTCGTGCTATATTGAAAAAATAACTGCGAAGCTGTATATATTGTACATATTGTATGATATTCTAGTGATGTGACATGGTCATATTTGCATGATCATAGTATTAGGGAATTAGACTACGAAGTATAACGCTTATCTTTTACACTTCGTAGATATGACATCGACATAATCTTGTATATACTGTTGTGATTATGTGACTGGGTTATGGTGAAGATTTCATCCTAGTAAACAATGTTTTACATTTGTTTAAAGGAAGTACATTCATGAACTTTTTTTATGAATCGAAAGGGAAATCGTTAGGCATATTGGTACGGCTATTCATTGCAAATCTTTGGATTACCAATATGTGTGAGATGGTAGAACCGATCATAACCTTGTTATGTATCTTGGTATAGCTAATCACAATGTCTGACTTATGATTTGGTATGACTAGTTTTTAGTAATTGGTGTAACCGATCCTAAGTAATCACCATGAGATGGTATGATTGATATTTGTAATTGGTGTGACCGATCCTAGTAATTGGATGTGACCGATCACAGAGTGTTGTGTAATCGATCCTTGTAATTGGTAACCGGTCCTGGTAATTGGTGTAACCGATCCTTGTAACTCGTGTGACCGATCACAAGCAATACCATGGAATATGGTAACCGGTCCTGGTAACTGATGTAACCGGTCATGGTAACTTTTGTGACCGATCACAAGTATTTCCATATTAAGGTATAATCGATCCTAGTGATTGGTAGAACCGATTGAACCCATGTATGTGATTTGATATTTGATCAATCACATAGTTATCTTTGAATACAAGTCAACCAATTCTAAACTTTTTTGGAAATGTAGTAAAACCGATTCCAAGAATGTAGATCCATGTAAATATGAATAAGGATTTACAGTGAAGAGATGTCAACATACTTTGAACACGTACAGTAACTCTTATCATTTATTGTTCAAAGATATTCCTTAGTACTCAAGGAGATCCTGTGCCGAAATAAATTGGGAATCTTTTAATTAAGGTTTTTGGTTTTATATGCTTTAATTACCAGCAATTAATTGCATATCTCCAGAGAATAAAAATTAGTAATGTGCATTTACTAATTGGAGATTTTCTATTGAGAGATTTTGGAAATTTTAGACAAGCATTTATTGGAATTAGGAAAACCGAATTTTTCTATTCATTGCATATCTTGAGAATATTTTCGGTTTTGGAAATTCCTTGGTGTCCAAACATCCTTGGTCTATAAATACTTAAGTTTGCATTTCTAGCAAACTATCCTAGAAGCCAGGAAAACTTCATTCTTGTTGTTTCTGGTGGAGCTGTCTAATCGGAGAGGAAAGTATCCTAATTAGGTGAAATCTCTTACGGCCACTCGTTTAAAGACTTCTGTGGGATCAAGAAGCTCTGCGAGTACCGTTTGTGGGAAACTTGATAATTGCGGTGTTATTAGTTTTTGATTGACTAACGGTTGTTGAAACTTTGATTGCACCTAGTTTGTTTATTCTTAAGAATCTTCTCTACTGATATAAGATTCCTTGAAACTAGATCGAAGTATCGACGGGATCTTTAGAACCGCTTGTAGATCTAAAGACATCTTGTAATAATCCAATTTTAACAGACTCCATTCTGTGTGTGATTGATCACAAGAGATTCAAGTGGTGTTGTGCAGGTTTTTATTGAAGATTAAAGAAGATTTGAATACGAAGAAGATTTCTTATTTAGTTCTCATATCTTTGTGTGTGCACAAACCTTGATCGGCTGGGATCCAACTAGAATCGGATTTATTTGATTGATTAGTTGCGTGAGATCGGCATCACTTTATAGTTTCTTGTTGGAATCTAAACTCAACTACTTTGGTAGTTATTGGATAGATTGATCTAACCAGGCAAAGGAGTCTATTAGATTAAACAGAAGAGCCTTTGCATATGACTTGAAATATCTTTATCTTGGAAGAATCAATAGAGTTGTTACCAAACATATTTGTTGTTCCTTTACTGTTTGGAATACCTTCCAAAGGAATTGTACCAGTGCATGCACTCATCAAAGTCGAAAGCGCAGGGATACTGAGGAAACTAAGTGAACTAGGGGTAGTTGCTGGGTCTCAACTATACGAAGTTGGTGTAGATATTGTATAACTGCTTAATTTTGAGAGTATCCAATTCTGGACTAGGTCCTGGGGTTTTTCTTCACTTGCAGTTTTCCTCGTTAACAAAATATTGCTGTGTCTTTTACTTTTTTATTTCCGGAATTATAATTGTTTATTATAATTAAAAGTAAAATACGCAAACGTTAACTCCTATATACTTGATAGTGATCCTATAGAGTTTGGTTAAGTCCGAACCTATTATCAAGTATCACACTTTGGTTGTCGTATTGTCTCGATCTCGTATCCATAGACAATCACACAAAGTGTGAATACCGATTTGTTGCATTGTCTCGACTTTATCCATAGACGATCACTTTCTAAGAGGACTTATAGGTTGAAAACAAAAGATTGTGGTGTATTTGGGTACCCTCGTCTCTTCATGGAAGATTTGCAACAGTAGCATGTGCCAAATAGGATTTGGGCATGGCCAAGATGCATGATGCCATTGGAGATACAAGTTAGGAGAATTGTAGATGCATGGAGAAGAAAGGAAAAAATAGTGGTGATGCATAAGAATGGTAGGAGATCATTCTTGAAGAAATCTTCATGAAAGCTAAAGCAACATGATAGCCTCAGTTTGAAGGAGTATTCAACTAAGTGTCAATAATATTGTGCTTCGTTATGGGACTCGCATAAGAACTTTGATAGTTGGAAGAATGCGCGTGGAAAAGTGAATTGCTACATTGGGGACAGTAGGTGTTATCTCGCTTCCTTGTTTGTTTCTTAGAAGTGAAGATGAATTCAGTATTGCAAGGCTTGTTAGATCTTACACGTTTGCGATCAGTTTGTGAAGTATTTTCTCAAGTTTGAGTATACTTTCAGTTTGGGTCGAGTGGACCTTGGTGTTGGGAATTATCTCTCCATGTAAGGTAGTAGTGAATGAGGGTATTTGATACGAGAGTTCTTGTCTCTTTCGTTCAAAGTAAAGCTAGTTCGCGTGGAAGATGATACATAGCATATTAAGCCAAAATATGCAATAGACGACGCTGAAAGTGAAAGAAGCAAATAGAGTTGGTGACATAGTCGAGTTTGCTGTTGAGAGTTATGTGGAAGTGCGACGGTATTTGGCAGCGATAGCATGGAATAACGCATCAAGAATGAAGATGTAAGTCCATCAAGTATATGAGTGAGTAATTCATAATTAAGAAGAACATGATGTTGTTTTTATGCCACATTAAAGCGTAGCAGTTTGAAAGAACAAGTGAGGCTTTGTTTTGCAAAGGCGCGTGAAGAGGATGCCTTGTTCAAAGTGACAGTGGGATGTTCCGGGTATCATAAGTCATGACTATACCAAAGTCATGCATTTCAATCAAGGTGTTGCGACAATGCAAGAAAAGAACAGCAAGGTGCTAGTTCTTTGGCATGCAAATGATGCAATTCCAAGAATGTGAAGTTTGCAATATGATTTAGAGGACAAATCCAGTAAAGGGTTAATGTTTGCAAAGTGCAACAAAGGCTATAGGTTGTGGCGCATACCATGAGTTGTATGAAATCATAGAGTGCATACCTTAACTCATGGCATGATTTGGCGTTGGCGCATATGATTGAAGAATGAGGCCAAGTCTTGTATAAGTCCTGTTATGTTGCGCGCTTCAACTAAAGCCAGAGAATTAAGGCATAAGACTATGGCAATGATCACTGTGATCGTTTGGGAGGAATCATTACTTGCATACACTTAGGCGCAAATGATTCAAGTGAAATTCAAGCCTTATTCAGGGAATTGGCAAGAGGAATTTCAGTTTGCACTTGGGTGTTGATATATGGCTTGAGATGGAGTTAAAAGCGGTCACGATGTAACAACAAAGTTTAAGTTAGTAGGATATATGGCAAGGAAGTGCGCTAAGTGATGCTGATGCTAGGGCATGGAAGTTGGCTAAGGGCATTTTGTAAAAGCCAGCAAAGATTGCTGAATTTCAGAAAAGGTTCTGAAAGTGCATGCAGCAAAGATTGAGACCAGTATAGAGTTTATACTTGGTTGCATTCAACAAGGACGTTTAACAAATTAAGTGGGGAAGGTCTATGACCAGTCAGGCTAGTGAAGCGTAAAGGTTGCGCGTTGTAGCATAGCCAACCTAGTTAGTGTTCAGCCAGGATGACGCTATACTGCATAGACCATGAAGCGCTAAGATAGCGGGACCATGTAGGGCCAGTGAAGCGCCAAGATGACGCTACACTGTAAAGTCAGTGGCCAAGTAATGAAGCTTATTGGCCGACACGATAAAGCTTCATCGAGGAAGACAAGACATGCCAAGTTGACAAATGCAACATGCGATGTTGGCATTTATGCATATCCATGGAATTGAGTTGGCCCAAACTCAAGGATGATGCGAGATTGTAGAATAGGCTAATAGTTGGCCTATGCATTAGTTCAAGGCTAGTCAAAGCTTGGAATTTGAAAAAAAGTCAGTAATACGAGAGTGCACATTATTGTTGTCGAGTAAGTTGGCTAAATGAAGCATATGACGCATGAGTAACTAGAATGAGCTAAGGAGTTGGTCGAGATGATTGTAGCACAATGTTGGCCGTACATTGGCTTAGGTCAAGAAGAATACAGGGCCATGTTGGCTGAGTATTGGAAGAAACTCAAGTTCAGTAATGCGCAATAGTTGCGCATTATGGCTTAAAAGACGGTTACGAGTTGGTTATTGGCTTCACAAGCATGCCAAAGGTGCGATACAAGTTGGAAGGGTTATGAAATGAGTTTATAACCTTATTAGAGTGTCCAAAAACGTTTGGGACAAGTGCAACATCAATTGGCTGGAAAACACAAAATTTAGCAGTTGAAAATCATTGTAGGCGGTTATGGAAACTAGCACTTGGACACTTGACTTTCCAAGGCTTGTGCATTCAGTTATGCACGGTTTTTTTCTATGTAACTACTGTATATATAGTGTGAGAGGCATTGTAAATCAGTAGGAGAGAGTTGGTAGAGATGTAGTCTCATGTTTGAGAGAATAAGGCATCATTGTGAGAATGATGGCCTGTTTTGGTCCATGTGATGTCCAAGTTTTGTCATCTTTGTGTTCTGATGTTGCTGATTTGTGTGAGATTGTCAAATGGAATTGATGCATGGAAAACCTCTTATGCTTTTGGGGCATAAAGAGTTAGAGAGAAAGAAGAAAGACTTTCGTTGCGTAAAGCCTTAAGAGTGAAGGAAAATGCATACTTTGATGCAAGTATGCAAGGCCGAGTACTTGTGAGCGAAGTTGATTCACTGAACCACAGAGTATTGCCGGTCATGTCCCATGAAAATTTTAAGCCATTAAATGGGCATGTGACAATAAGCATAGTGTTGGGCTTTAAATCAAGTAGTAGGGAAAGTTTAGGTTATTAGAACGAATTTAGAGTTTTTGTCTGACTTAGCCTAGAGTGGAAGAAAAACCAATTATCAGGGTGAATAGTAAGTTTCCTCCTAGTTAAAAGTTGACGAAATCTGAATTCATATTTCTGACAGCTTACGTTGAATCAAAACCCGCTGATATATTATGTAGCATGCTAAAACTCAAGCAAAGTTATCTACTAAAATATAGAGAAAGTGAATCCCATAGTAATTGCTCTTATTACAAATAAAACCACGATGTGGTTACTATAGTGCCAGCGGTTACTTTTAGTGTCCGAAAATTTAAATTTATACATTTATCACAGACAATCATTATTCATGTCATGATCTAAAATTTATGTTGGAACCTAAAATCATAGTGATATAAAATTTATTTTGTAATTTAAGATTTGCCTCAGAAACTATAATTTTCGTTCTGATCCAAAATTTACGTCAGAACATCTTAAAATATATTATCCAAGTTTATATTTAGTTCTTTGGGCCAAAATATGTCACGTGACTCAAAGTTACTATTTTCCGGAAAATCTTCCCGTGACCTAAAGATGGTTTGGTGAATTAAAATGTGTTCCTTGACTAGTAGTACTCAAAATCTACACTACATCTCATAATTTGCCAATAATGTGTACTATGTGACCTCAGCTTTGTTCATGTTGCATAAAATCTGCCTAAGAGCAAGGGCTGAAGGACGAGAACTATCATTCAAATTGAAGGAGTTTAATAAAAAAAAACAAGTTAGGTTTTACTATGGGATGAGAACACTCAACCATTCAGCCAGTCTTTCATATACTCATTTAATTGAAAAAGTGTTTGACAGTGGAGACTAAGAGGTTGATCTTCAGTCGCTTGGAAAGCAAGTGAAAAAGTGCTTGACAGTGGTGACTAAGAGGTTGATCTTCAACCGCCTGGAAAGCAAGTGAAAAAGTGCTTGACAGTGGAGACTAAGAGGCTGATCTTCCGTCGCTTGGAAAAATATACATTGAGCGGCTGATGATATGCCTCTCAATATATTTTCCGAGTTTTTATTCATTTAAAATTGTCGGACAAGGATCCCAAACTTGTTTTATTATCAGTGCTTCTGTATGAACCGTGGTTTGAACCACATGAAAACCGCGCACACACATAGTTGACGAGCCCCGCCCTGCGGGGAAAAACGGGGTCCGATTTGCTATGTGTAAGTGGTTTTTATGTGGTCTAAAACCACGGTTCTCCAAATAAATTATTTTGTTATTAGGAAAAGAAAAAGATATAATGGTAGGCACATGATGAGCCGTTTGGTCTCTTATTTTGCATTCTCACCGTCAGAAAATCAGTTTTTCACCCAATCTCTCGATTCGGTAGTGAATAAAAAAACTTGCTATTGGTGTGATCGCAGTGGTTGCCATGGCCACGGGCAGTGACGATGATAATGTTGACTATTTGTACTACTTATTTTTGGTAGACCATTTAATGCGGTTCAGTCCTGAACCTTAAATCACGGCAGAAAATACCCAGCTACAAACAGCATAGAAAGAATGTTCAAGAATCCAACTATCATTTGGTCTTAGCTTTTCAGCACAAGGATTGGATTTAGAACAAAGTCATACTCTGGAGTTCTGGGTATGCGATGCCAGGCAAAGATAAAACTAACCTGATGTATTGTGTACATCGGGCAATAAGTTTTTGGTACAGGTTGGAAGCATTTAATTCCTTGAATTGCAATTCGAAATGATTGAAAAGAAATTGGTTTCCAAAGAGAGAACATTTACTTGATTGCAACAACTTTACAAATGAGCAGCAATACAGCCTTACATCTTGCAACTGTATATATATTCATTAGAAAAGACATTTGGAGGAGTATACAAAGAAAAAGGAAGATACAGGACCAATATCACAATTTCCCAGCAGATTTTTGCTAAGGAAAGAGAAAAGGAAAAGGACAGTTTTTTTATACTGAACTGACTGAAGTGGGGAAGATTTTTAAAGAAAAACGTCGTGTAGAGGAGAAAATGAAATGAGCTTTTAGAACTTAAAAACTCGGATACAAAATCTCCTAGAAGTTGTATAGATGCTTACACCAAAGGTTCAGATGTCTCCTAGTAGCTTTGAGTGCTTAGTGAATCAATCATACAGACCTTCCTGCTCCCAAACATCGACAAGAAAATCTACCATTTCCTGCAAAAGTGAGTGTAAGCAAGCCAAATTATTTATAAGGTTCACATTGCAATAAACAAAGAATGTAAGGAAAAAAAGACTTACAGAGAGAGGAACTGGTCGGGCAAAGGGCTTATTGGTACCAAGCAAGCCTTCATATGTTGCATTCCAACTGCAAGGCCATCATAATGGTTAAAACTAATTTATGTGCTGGCCAAAGACTACATTCACTGTTGACAAGATTTTCTAAAACCAAACAACATGGCAAGTTGGCAATGAAGTGCAGTGTTGGGAGATTCTGTTTTGACCCAAGATAACTATCTCATGAACCATCTGATTGGTGGAGGAGTAAAAACTAAAGACAGTCCGAAACGAGAAAAGATGAATGGAGAAGTTGAGGATCTGCTCCACCCGGTGACGTAAGTGGTGCCATCTAGACCCACATTAAACAGCAGGTGAAGTTATTACCCAACAGAATAAACTCGTGGAAATAGCAGCAAAAACGGCCCCGCTGAGGCACCTCCACAATTGTAGTTTTTACGAGATGCACAAGGAAAATGAAAAAATATTACAACCGAACTCTTAGTTAGAGACTTGGAGTAAGGATGGAAAGGGCCTAAGCCATTCGCAATTACATAGACAAACTAGGTTCTAGCTTCTGAAGTAGAACCGTGGAATAGGACGAAGGAGCCACTACTGTAATGAGCCTAAAATTTCAATTTAAAAAATCTCTGGGTTGACAACGGAATTGGATTTACAGCAATACATTTAAGCAATTCCTCAAATGAACACTTGAACAGTCTAGTTCAGAATGATCTAACCATCTAGAGGAATATGGTGGTGGTGAAGATGATAAAGTTACAAGTAAAACGACATGCTTAAAGAAGGAAACAGTTGGCACCATCCAGAATATATGTATGTAGCCAAATTCAATTTTTCTTTCTTTTTTGTTTTAGTTTTATGTTCATAAAACTACTTAGTCTTGAAGCCCCTATATTTCAAAATAGATGTGGGATCCAACTAGGTATACCTGCTAATGATATAAAAAACTATGCCCAATTGATATTTTAGGGTCCTGTACTTAGTCTGCGAGGTGTTATATTTGTCCACCCCACAATCTTTTATGAGATACTATTTAAGCATCAGGTTAACGCCTAGAACATGGTTTCCATGTAAAAGATAATCCAACTATATAGTACGATATTCATATATGATCCACATGATGAGATGACAAAATACAAAAAACCAGAAAAAAGAAACTGACAGTAGCATGCATATCATCGACAAATTTACACTACATGAACTCTTCCACCTAAGATGTTTCTAACTCAAAGAAAATCTATATTCCTGTTAGGTGAATAGCAAGTGATTGTTGTAAAATGCCTATTCGATACTTATCAGAATAATACCATGTTTATCTTAACAAGAACTCAGGCCGTGTAATAAGTTGCCGTAAAATGGCAAGCGGTATATTCGTTGCTTCCATTAAAATGATATAGAGTGATCTGTCATTTAGACTAACTACACACCTTAATACGGGCTCCCGTCCCTTCGCTGACGGTTTGTCAGACTTCTTATTTCCTAACCACTGCTCCCTAACTTGCTTCCAGAGAAGAAAACCTGTAAAATAAAACAAAAGAATATAGGATAATCATTTTAGATTCATTGTTGGCTAGGTATAATGAGTGAGATGGCCAAGTAGAACAATCTAACTTCAGTTCATGACAAAAATAAAATAAAGCAAAACTAAACCAAACATAAACAGTTAGATGAGTATAACTCTTTCATAAAAGGAAGATCGTTTAATAGAGGAGCAACACACATGTTGAAAAAGAAAGGAAAACAAAGCGTCATCACCAAAAGTTAGGCTGATCAATTGTAAATTCCAACAGTTAAATAGGTGAACAGCATAGGCAATTATATGCTAGAACAAATAGTTATGGGTTGACGATTAATTAAACAAAGATGGAGACAGCAGGAAGAACAGCGAGAAAGTAATGTTTGTCTGCATTAGCCAAAATAAGGCACACTCGTAGACCGTTTAGTCTCGTCATGCTTCGTCAACAGATGAAAAACAACAAAAGATTAAAAAAAAAAAACCTGTAAGTAAAAATCTAATTTAAGTCTTAGGCTGCCAGTTGCAGTATACAAAATGCTTCCTTCTAAAATCCTTAAAATGTAACATGATCTTCAACAAAGAAACATTAGTTTGGTGTTGAAGGATTTTAGCAGGAAAATAACAAAATCAAATGTCCTCTTTCCTAGACCGAGGTGTTGTTCAATTTACATGGTCTTCAACAAAGAAAACATCATCATTGAGACAGAAAAAACAAAATCAAGCATGAAAATCTTTGGCAGTGTTAGGAACTGCATGCAATTAAATTTGGTGTTAACTCATATTATCAGAATTTAACTTGCCATGGTTCACAAATTCAGTAGGGTTGCTTGTGCTGCCAGTTCCACTAAGTGGATCAAATGTTTGGTTTGATGTGTTAATTGATGAGATGCTTCTTTGAGACTGAAGTGCAGTACCATTGTCCATCTCACAAGTGCTGGTCGTACTCCAGAAATCCTCCAATATGCTGGGCTTCCTAACAGGTTGGCGCTGACCTCTTTGTCCCTTCTCGTCTGTGGAAAGAAGATGTGTAGGCAGAGAACAGCATCCAAGGCAACCTCTGTTCTGTAGCAAATCAGGTTTAACCAAAGAGATGATTAATACCAGTACAGACTATTGGCAACTTCTAGAGGTTGCGACTTCTGAATGTGACTTAGCTGACGACAAAAAAAGGTAAGTGTGAAAGATATTTCCTGGCAAGCATAGGGCCTGAATCAATACCTTCAATCAAACAATAATTATGGTGTGATTAACATGAAAAATATATCATCATGCTCTAAAGGGTAATTCACTAATTTGAGAAGATCTGAGACTGCCAAATTTAATTGGCAGTATCTTCCAACCATATGTTTCAGTTTCAGATAATCCCAAACTGTATCCAGCAATATGGTTAAGAATACAGCTGTGGATACAGAACCCTTAACACTCTATAAATACATTCAGTATATCTTACAATAAGGAAAATAGAAAAGAGATATCCCCAACGTACTGCATTTTATCTTACAATAACCATGTGTACAAACCTTCTCTTTTTATGTATTTCTTTTTCGGGTTCGTAAACTATTGTATGTAAGTCATCTTTCAAGAATCAGGCGGACATCCTCTAATAGACCACCCCAGATGATTAATTTATCTACGACAAATTTGTGATAAATCACAAACATTTCGATATCTTTTGAAGGAAGTCAATTTCCAGCGATGCATGCTGCGCTCTAAGGTATGTCCTTAAATAGTTAAAAAAGGATGCTCTGTGGTTGGAGACCTATGAGATAAGTAGGCATATTCTTTCCCGACTAACTACATATAGCAAGTCTAAAACATAATTCTATTGCCATACCGAGTTTTTCAAGTCTTCATAGCTAAAACCAAAAGGTTATGGAAAATCCTGGAAAGTGCACCCATTAGGCAAAACCATTAACGAGAAATGCAATTTCAGTCCATCGGTGTCAAACACAAGTTTCCTAGAATCTATTTGTGAAATAGAAATTGAAATGGAAAACTAGTGAGGAATTGCTTGAACAAATGGTAAAGATACAAAAATGGAACAATCTAAAAGATTCCAAGAGTTAAAAAGTCTGTTGGTGAAGCAGCTCGGGTAGGAATGAACATCAAATATTCCGACTACCAATTCAAAAGGATCTTTAAAGTTACAATTCTATGTTAATCATCTACTTCACCATCATACTGAAGAAGTTTCAACCTCCGGCAGTGGATACAAACACTTCACCATCATGCTAAAGAAGCTACAAATCATAAGTATCAACCAGGCATTGGTCTCTAATAGTGAATTAAATAACCTCTCACCATGACGAATTCAACAGCGAATTCAACGAATAGCTAAACGATTCTCAATCTAACAATTAGTATTATCAATTAGGCATAGGATATATATTTTGAATTTGACATTTGCTTGCAAAATATCAAAATGCAGAAACTATATTCAAGCGAGCCAATTTGAAGAACAAGAATTACTACAAAATAAATATTGACAACTTATATCATATGATATCAAATATGTATAAGAAGAAGAGGCGGTAATTTACCCCATGAATCCAAGAATATGAGCAACCGAAGCTGTAATAAATCTAATAAATAGCATGAACTTCTCCAGAATACACAATCAAATCATAGATCTCTTCATTGAATCGAATTCAGGAAGTAAAGAATTCAAAATCCTGTAAATTCATAGAAATTCATTAACCCTTTAATCATTCATTCATTCCTTCGACACAAAAAAATAAAAATAAAAATATGTGTACAGATTTCTGAGGTTCCATTGATATACCTGTGCGACTCCATTACCGCCAAAATCAAATTCTGTCCTTCCTGAAATCGATTGCCCTTCGGTTAGAACAAACCAAAGGGCTTTCTCTTCTTCTTATCTCTCTGAGTTTATTGTATCTGGTAGTTTGTCGTGAGAAGAGAAGGAGAGAAAATAATTAGTTAATTTAATTGAATTGGTTGAGAGATAGATTAAAAATGAGAGATAGAAATGGAGGAGACCACCAACCCTTATACATGCAATCATTCTTAACAACCCATGGTTAACCCTGCTTAACTTTTTCAGGTATGCACTAACAAGCGCCAGGAATGAATGAGGGTTTTGACCCCTACGGATGAGAGTTATAACACCCTGGTCCCTAGATGATGCGGCAGTCTAGAAAAAATATTACATGTGCTATAATAATGCACAAGTGATAGCATCTCTATCTCTTTTGTAGAAATAATTGCATAAATAAAAAGAGTAAAATAAATAAGAGAACGTAAAGTAATAAGAACATACCGTAAAAATACAGATCTACCGGATGGATCGATTTTGTTTCATTGTATATATTTATTTTTTCAATAAAATTGTTTCAATTTTATGGTTTTCTGATCGGTCTGATGGTTTCACAATACTATTAGGACTTGTTTTCATATTCTCTAATTAGTTTTTTTAGGTGGATTTGGATTTGCATTGTTATCAAGCATGTTCTAGATGAAAGCGATCTACTTCGTCAGATATGGAGATTTAAAGAAATTAATTTGGGCATATTATTTCCTTTTTATGGAAGCATCTAATATCTTTGATGATCAAGAAACAAAATGGTTTAAAACCATTATAAGGATTTTCAATCCTTCAACGGGCTGCAGAAGTTTAATACGATTTTCATATCTCGTTTCTTTAAGCTCCGATTGTAAATCTTGTACTATATGTATTGTCCTGTTGATTGAAGTAATTGATCAATGTAATCCTTCAAACCTCAATTCGGATGAGGTAGTCTAACAAATAAAATTTAGGGGCATTTTGAAGTCCCTGCTTCTTTTTCTTCCGAGAAATCCGACAAGAGAAAGAGAAGGATTACCGGAATAAGACAAATACAAGTTTGAATAAGGTTCGATTAAATTCGAGGAAGAATGATTTTTCTTGGAATTAAATTTCAGCCATTTAGTTTGTTTTTCTTCTTTAGAAAGATGTGCTCCCAAGAAATGAGTAATTTGCTCAAATCTCTTGTAACTAATAATGAAGCTTCCGTCGTCAAAGAATTCACCGGTGAAGTTTCGTCGCCTGAGACAACAAAGATGAACATTTCGTCGTTGGAGAGCATCACTATTGATCTTAAAACCCAACCCAACCGTCATTAAAGCGAAGATAAATCTCAAAAGAGTATATAAAACCACCATAATGGCGTAGATAACTAGAAAACATAATAACAACTAAGCTTAAACTACTAACTAACCTAGAAAGCAAGAAGTAATGAAGACATCAATATCAAATATGATGGGAATAGCATTGTCATGAATTGATTGAAAACATAAATGAAGTTTGTACATATTCAAACCCAACCCAGTTGACTTGTCATAAATTGATTCAATTTCGAAACAAGTAAAGGGGTTCTGTTATAGGTTAATAATTATTTACTAGGATTTAGTAGCGCGCGCGACCAGTAAATTGGGTTTGAATATGTACAAATTTTAGTTGGTACGAATAGCATTGTTGTTAAGTGCAGTGTAGTCTGATATGTTTTCTTCACATAAAAACTCTAAATCTCTAAGATAATGTTAAGAGTGTGATCAAATTATGCCACAAAAACTTTCTTAACATTCATAATCCATTCATCATAATCTTATTACATTATTACATCACTTGTATATATAATATTCCAGAAGAAACTACACATATAAGTACCCAATTCCATAACTGCTCGAACCACCATAATCCTTTGCAATACGTAACATTCATATCCTCTTCAAAGAAACCTTATTCTTAAGGTTGTATACACGTAATAGCTTATTGTATATACTTGTACACAAAAGTAAGAAAAAAAGAAACAAATCACACTTAATCCCCGTCACTTGGTTAATGTAACTTAATGTTAAAGTAAACTAAAGAAGTAAAATAATGTGCCCACGAACTTTTCCTGCATACTTATTATACTTGAATGCAAATATTATCCAAATTAATGGAACTATAACATAAAACATGTCGATTATATATCGAGTGGAAAAAAATGAAACTGCATTGTAGTTCATGACATTCTTAAATATTTGGGAAATAATCATCGTTACTGAAAGAAGTTAAGTTCCGAAACTTTGTTTTTACAATTTCATGTTTTTTTTCAATCTTCTGAAGGATCCCTGTAAATACAAATGATCTATTTCATCAAAAGTATATTGTCATTGAGTAATTAACTCTTCAAGTTGCTCATTAAAATTCGGAAAGAAATCACCAATATCAAATGGGATGGGATTTCTGAATTTGATATGTGTGATTTAATTATTATTTTTCTTAGAAGATATTAGAAAATTCAGTTAAATGTTTATAGCTTTGTCTTCTAAACTTAATTATTGATCGATCATAAGCAAGTCGATCACGTATGGATGTTATTTAGGATTATTATCGTATAATTTATTAGGAATTTATCTTTTAATTATATTAACTATTTTTCAGTTTAGTTTAGTATAAGAATGAACTCTATATAAAAAAAAGAATTTCTAATTGTTTGGATGATGGAATGAATAAGATTGTTTGAAATATTATCTCTGTGAGTCTGATTACACTCTAACATGATCGGTTTTAAGAGTTTTCCTCGAAGGAAACTCGCCTAGTTACGTAAGCACGTAATTGTAGAGCAAGATTACGTCTTCCGCATATCCCAAATGATTATCTCCAACCTTACCTCTTGAAGTTTTTTTCAGTAAAGTGTTTTTTGCAATTTCGTAAGGTCAAGAGCAACAACATCTTCGTTTTATTGCTCGGTCAAGAAGCCAAAGATTTTTCAATATCTTATCAGAAGAAAGGGAAAGATTTGGGGTTCAACGATTTGGTCCAAATTGGTGTATATCATGTTTCTTTTTTCAATAAATTAGGAATAACATGTGCCATAACGACAATACCTAGATTTGATATATGATTAATCTATAAGTGTTTGTTACTTCACGTGAGTCTGCTAAATAATTTGTGGTGCACTTGTAAGAAAAATTATATTTTTCTTCTATTTGAAGATCATATTTGTAGTTTGCTAACGGTAAAATTTGTGGTTTCATTTAGTTCAAAGAATTTTATTAAATTCTTTCTCTCAAATGAATTTGGAACTTGGTAAGGTTAAAAATTAGTACTAGCAAACCTTTTGGATTTTAATGTGAATTCATCAACTTTAGGATGCATGTACCATAGTTATGATACCCAAAATTCCTCTAAGAGTTCCCATTAAACATTGGACACATGATGTTTGTCATATGAAAGTTCGACATTGTAATGGAAATTATACTCAACTGTAAAAAAAAAATCACCTATTTCAAAATTATGATTAGTTTACACCATTGTCCAACATTAGGTTCTCTTTGAATTAACCTATGTACACGTCATTGTTCAAAAATTTCGTTGATGATACCTTATCATATTTAACCGGTTCCCAATATTTTTTTTTAATTTGGTTATGCTGATAAAGTATCAGATGTTGTTTTTTCTTTATTGGTTGATGAAGGACGACTAATTTGTTATAAACAATAATATCAACTATACATGTTTATGAGAAAAAGATATAATGATGGTCTTAAGTTATTTTTTTTCACATTTAATGTCTTTTTATGATCATAATTATGGACGAATTTAATTAGTCGATGTATTTTCATTAACAAAAAGAAGTTACAACTCTTATACCCGTTGGATGTCTTTACTAGGATGAGACTGAGATGGTCAGATGTAAAGTTTGTCTCTAAAAATATTATCCGATTGTTCAAAGCTCAAAAATCTATGTTTTTTTTTCAGTCTTCTTGTTCAGTATTTTTATTAATTCATTTTCTTCATTATAGAGTTTCAAATTATTCAATAATCATGATGTTCGATGGGGTTTGTTTTGTTTTTACTGTTTCAAATCAATCTTATTATGTGATACTTATCAAATACTTATAAATTTAACTATAATCAGTTATTTCCAACTTGCATATGTTTCAGAGATCACTTTCCATGGCGGGGATTTCTTCGTTATCTTTCTTACTTCTCTTGCCCGACGCTTCTCTTTTTACTGCTGTTGTAAGTAAAAAAGTTTCCTCATTATTTTATTTTGTTCTAGCTAATTAATTATTATCTGATAGTAAGAACTACCTCCTAACATCAACCAGAAAAAGATTAATTATTATCTACTAATCTTAGTAATATTTCAAAGATTATTAGAACAACAATAACTAAATTGGAGAAGGCTAGCCACTGAAATAAGGTATATTGTTGTCGTAGGGAACGGATACAATAATATCAACTATACATATTTATTTGCAAAAGATATAAATGATGATCTTAAAAAAAAATAACCACATTTAATGTTTTTTTAAATGATCATAATTATGAACGAATTTGTGTATATTCATAACGAAAAGAAGTTACAACTCTTATATCTGTTGGATGTCTTTGTCTCTAAAAATGTTATATGTCTGTCCAAACTCAAAAAACTATGATGTTTTGTATTATAGATTGTAAAAACTAACACATTGTTGTTTTTATTAAAATGATCTATATATTCATTTAGTAAAAACAAAGGAAAATATTTCATGTTATATTTTCTCCTCCAAAAAAAATAACGATTTTTTTTCTTAAGTTTGATTTTTTTGGCTTTGTGAAATCAAATTGTTTATTATTTGAGAAAGATTTTTGAACTTGGTTTCGAGAAAAATTGGTTGTCTATTAAGAATAAAAATAAAGCATCAACATCATTCTAAGAAGTTATGCAACAAGTTCTTGATAATTAAATCGAAATCAAAGAAGAATTCTATGATACAGCATAATTTATAAGGCCCTAACATGTTTATCGTCAGAGATTTCTATCACATTTATAGAGATTTTGTTCCTATTTTTTATGATGTTGTTGAAGTAAAACAAGAACCATTTTATGGACAACAGCAAAATTCCATTGATACAATTATTTATTTATTTATTAATAGGAAAGATGTTTTTTATTAAAAGATGAAAACTACATGAAAGTTTTGTCCTGCTGAATCAGGGAAGAAACCCATTCAGGACCAGAATTCAACCATTGAAAACAAAGAACTTGAGATCTTGCAAACTTAACTAAGGAATATGCTAAATGGTTTGCATCTCGATGCACATAATTGCATGACCAGAAATTAAATGTACTTAAAATATCTAAAGCATCTGTAATCAGATTGTAGGAAGTCCACTTCACTGCAGTTTGTTTTCCTTTGAGAGCTTCTATCACATTCAAGCAGTCACCTTCTAGCTGAATACTTGTTAGCCCTATCTGCTTTGCCCATAACACTGCCTCTAGAAGTGCTTGTGCTTCAGCTTGCTCCGGGTCTATTACAAGAGATGCATATCCTCGCAATCCATAGCAGTCACCTGAAACATTTCTATATATTAGATCCCAACCATCCATAGTGTTATCATCAATATAAGATGCATCAAAGTTAATTTTGATCATATTAGAGGGGGGTGGTGCCCAATGATGTTGAATCTTCCTAGACAACTGGTGTTGCTGGTTCTGAACAAGAAGTGTTCTTTTCCAATCATTCATTTGTAGGATAACAGAGTTAGCAATAACCTCAACATTTGCATTTACATTATCAAATGTTTTTGCACATCTGGCTTTCCAAATTGACCATAAGCAGAAAGCAACTGTTTCATAAGAGGAGAAGTCAAGAGTAGTGTTATTGTTTCCTACCTCAAAAAAACCAACAACCCATTCATACAGGTTAATATTTATAATTTGATTCAAAAAAATATTATTCACCCTTATCCAAACATTTATAGCTAAACTGCAATCAAGAAAAAGATGTTGAGGGCATTCTACATGTAGATCACACAAAGGGCACAAATTATTTTGGTGAACAGTAAACCTGGCCAATCTAGATTTGGTAGGTAGACAATTATGTAAGAACTTCCACATGAAGTGCTGCACTCTTGGGGGTAACTTATGTCTCCATAATTTTTTCCAGTTTATGGACATGTTGTTATTGCTAGGTTTGGCACTGAGATTTTCCTGAAGGATAACTCCATAGGCTGACTTAACAATAAATTTCCCATTATTGCTAGGTTCCCACCTTAGTTTATCTTTTCCATTAAAAGGTATTCTAATTATCATAATCTTCTCAACTGTGTCCCTGTCAAAGAGAGCTGTTGGAATGTCTAAGTTCCATTGTTTCAAATCCTGGTCAATTAATTGACTAACATGAACCATACTTGAAGAATAGAAATTAGAACTAGGTGGTTTGTGCATGTTTGGTATCCAATTGTCTTTCCAAATATGCACAGACTTCCCATCTCCAGTCTCCCAAACATATTTTTTTTTAACAAAATCCAAACCTTTGCATATCCTATTCCATATCCAAGATCCCTGTTTAGACACACTGCCAGTCAGAGGATTAGAGTTAGCAAAATATTTACCTCTAATACTGCAAGCCCACTTATCATCTGGATTTTCAATTAATCTCCAGGCTAGTTTGGTCAAAAGAGCCAGATTTAGGATATCAGTTCTCCAAATATTAAGACCTCCTAGATATTTAGGGAGAGCAATGCCCCTCCACCCTTTAGGATAATAACCTTTTTCATTCTCTTTTTTCCCCCACCAAAATCTCATATGTAAACTATCCATTTTATCAGTCAATTCTCTTGGCATAGGAAAGACAGCTAAGTGGTGACTAGCAAGACTACCTAGGACAGCTTGATTCATAACAGTTCTTCCTGGGGTTGCTAGATAGATAGGTTTCCAATGAGCTAATCTGTTTTTGGAGTTATCCAGCAAGTGTCTAAAGGAATCTATTTTTCTTTTTTGTAACAACAGTGGGACTCCTAAGTATTTTTCATTAAGAAACATTCTTTTAATGCTAAGAATATTGGAGATTTCATTTTTGACACTAGGGGGAACCTTAGCACTAAAAGCAATGGCAGATTTTTCAAAGTTCACAGCTTGACCTGAGAATTTACTGAATTGATCAATTAAGGAAGCTAAGTTTCTAGCATCTCTACTTCTGGCTTTGATAAAGATTAGGCAGTCATCTGCAAAGAACAAATGAGAAATAGAAGGGAAGAATTTATTAGCTTTAAACCCATGAATTAAGTTATCATCTTCAGCTTGAATCAAACCTATGGATAAGGCCTCCATGCACAGAATGAAAAGATATGGAGACAATGGATCTCATTGTCTTAACCTTCTTTGGGGATAATACACTGCACCTGGAGCACCATTCAGTAAAATGGAAGTAGAAACTTTGGAAATACATTGACTAATCATGCTACACCAATCATTAGAGAAACCAAGTTTCTTAAGGATGTCAATAAGAAAATACCATTCAATTCTATCAAAAGCTTTTGACATGTCCAGATTTATAGATACACAACCATCTTTGGCCTTAGTCTTTTTCATGGAGTGAATTAATTCATGTGCAATAACAATATTATCATGAATAAGTCTGCCTGAGATGAATGCAGTTTGAGATGGAGAATTTTTTTATCTAACACACACTTTAGTCTAGATGCAAGAAGTTTAGAGATAATCTTGTAAGTGACATTACATAGACTAATTGGTCTAAAATCTACAACACCTTTAGGACAATTATTCTTAGGAATCAAAGTTGTAAAATTATGATTCAATTGCTTTAACAAGTGATGTGAGTGAAAGAAAGATCTAATCATTTTGACTACTTCATGGACAACAGTATCCCACATCAATTGGTAGAAACCAAGTGGAAAGCCATCTGGGCCTGGAGTTGTCTAAGGCTTCGTCTCAAAAATAATTTTTTTAATTTCCTCATTGGAGGGCATAACAGTTAACATGTTATTATCCTGGGCAGAGATGCAAACATTGATATTACTAAGAAAGGAATCAGAACTAGGAAGATTGGAAGTTTTACTCATACTACTAAAGTGTCTTAGCAATTCTTCTTCAATGTCCTTCATATCATCTAACCAAATTCCTAGATTGTTTTGTATTTGTCTCATAAAATTTGTTTTTTGATGAAAATAGGCAGTGTTCATGTCATCTAAAAGCATAGCATCATCCTTACCTCTTTGTCTCCAATAGTCCTCTTCAATATCATACCAGTGTTTTAGTTTTCTAGTCAACTCCTCTACCACAGTAGTATTTTGATTGTTATTGCTCCTAGTCAAGTTGGACAGCTGAGTTTCAAGATTAGCAATCTGAGAAGTAATGTTTCCAAAATGCATATAGTTCCAATTTCTAAGACAGTGCTTAGTGGTATTCAAGTAGTTAGCCAGGATGAAACCATCAGATCCAGAAACATTTGATTTCCATTCATTTTTAATAAGTTCAGAGTAGGAAGGATCTCTAAACCAGGCCTTGTTGACTCTAAAGGGATTTTTGGTACTATAGTCCATTTTGCTAGTAACTAACATTATGGGGCAGTGGTCACTTCCTAGAACAGTAAGGTGATATAAGGCTTCATTAGGACAGATGTCATTCCAATCATAAGAAAACAAAACTCTATCAAGTCTTTCTAGAATGAGCTCATTTCCATTCCCCCTATTAGTCCAAGTGAAGGGGTTGCCTATATAATGCATGCTATTGAGACCATGATTAAACAGCAAGTCATTATTAGCATCAATTTCATTTTGAGATGGAGGATTACCACCTTCTTTTTCACTACAATTGAGGATAAAGTTTAGATAACCAATAACAATCCAAGGGTTACTATTGTTTTGCCTAATCTGTCTAAGATGATCCCACTGAATGTCTTTTTTAGTCACATTTAAAGCCCCATATATGCAAGTCAGGAGAGAACTATTATTCTGGATATCTAACTTGACTAAGCAATTGATCATGTTAAATTGAGAGTCAATTATTTGAATATCAACTCCATTTTTCCAAACCAAACATAGGCCTCCAGAAAGACCAATAGGATTGAGATAAGCAACATTAGTATACTTAAATCTCTTTAATAGGAAACTCATTCTCTTTTGTTGATTTTTAGTCTCAGATAAGAAGATAATGTCAGGACTCTGGGATCTAATGAGCATATGAAGATGATTCCTAGTATCTTTGTTTCCAAAGCCACAAACATTCCAAGATAGAATTTTCATGATGCAATAATTTCCGGAAATGAAAATCAGGTGAACACTCAGGCAGTTATCAATAAAAAATTGGTAGTTAAGAGATGGTTTACCTAGAAATAGAACCAGAGAATTTAGAGGGAGAACAAAGTAAAATTCAAGAGTTTTATGTGAAGAAAATACCTTAAGCTTCCCATTAGTGTTCTTTGAAAGGTTGTCCTCAGTTGTGCTCTTGGCTATTGTTTGTGCATCACAAGAATTTTCAGTGTGCTAAGAAGAGGAACAGGAGGTGCTTGTACCTGCTGATCAGTTGCACTTCTTGGTCTTTTCCCCAGTCTGCCATCTTCAAGATTGTCACCTTCTTGATCATAAAAAGCTATTTTTGGTACCACTCTTACACCATCTTGAGGAGGGACAAAACTACTTTTCTTGACAGATTCCTTTTGTACTGCTTTTGGAATGACAGAAGAAGTTTTAGTCCCTTGAGTAATCCTTTTTCCCCCAGTACTAGCAACCCCAAAGAAATGAGGTTTCTTGTGAGCCTTTACCAAGTAATCAGCAGCAGCTTTACATACACCATTAACATGTTTCAGAATATAGCACTCAGTACAGATCTTGTGAGGTTGCTTCTCATAGAAAAATCGAATCCATCTTGTGCTGCCAGCATTAATGAGAGCCATAACACCCCTTCTTAGAGGATTTCTTAAATTAATTTGCACACAAACTTTTACAGGATATCCTGGTGAAGGAATTTCCTTTTTTGGTTCAATAGCAATGACTTCACCCATTATTTCACCAATTTTATTCACAGCAGGAGGATTCATATGCTCTGGCAATAGTTTCTTCAATTGGATCCAAAAACATTGGTGTTCCCAATCTAATTATTGATAAACCATCTGTCTATTGTAATCATAAAGGATTATCAGATATCTATTGATGCTCCATGGCCTTTCTTCCCAAACTTTGTTCAGAGTGATCCAGCTCTTGAAATTGAATTCCATTATATTAGTATCTAGCTCAAACACCTTAAGTTCATCTTCTGGGATAAACGTCCAAGTGAATTTGATGTGGGTTAGCACTGATTTCAGACCCATGGTACCTTCCATCATAATTTTTCCCACCAGCATAGCCTCCCAATCATCCCCTTCTTGTTTTTCTCCCCCCTCAATGTTATGAATCATAGCTTCATTGACATCTCCTAGTTCAATTGTCGCATTTCTAAAATTTTCAGCCAAGTCCACTACAGAAATTTTAGTATTCGTCGCCATTTTGAGAGTTTTAGGGTTCCAGAGATAACAATTGTTTGATGTGAAAGGGTAATTGTGAAACAAAGAATTTTTATAGCTTATCACAAGATTTAGGGTTTTTGGTAACCTATTGCGAAGAATATGGGATCTTGGAGTATTTTTTGGAAGCGAATTTCCTATCATTTTGGTAACATAATAGTTTCCTTTCAGAGCAGCGAGAAGAAAAAGGAAAACTAATAAAAATATACCCAAATAAAAATTCTCTCCTTCCTGATATTGATTTCCCTTTGGTTAGAAAAAATCAAAGGGATTTCTTTTCTTCTTTTATCTCTGCGTTTATTGTATCTGATAGTTTATCGTGAGAAGAAAAGGTAAGAAAATAATTAGTTAAGTTAATTATTTAGAGATAAACTAAAAATGAGAGATAGAAATAGATGAGGGAGACCACCAAACGAAACAAAATAATGATTATACATGCGGTCATTCTTAACAACCCATGGTCAACTTAATTTTTTCGGGCATTTAGGTCCATGTAAGAATGGCCATTGTGGTGCTTAAGTTTTCTTACACCACTATTACACCTTGTCTATGATTTTCTATTTACTTTTGCGTTGTTTACACGTGTATTGCCTTTAGTTGGTCTCTGTAATTTTTCCGTTATCTTGACGGATGTAAGTATTGTGTGTTCCTCTTTTCTGTTTTGTAATGTTGTGATATGGTTCTAAATTTGAAAACCATTTTATCTTGGTATCAGAGGTACAACTTGATCCAAGTTTTATCAGTATTTTTATCGGAGGTTTTCTGCCTCTAGTTACTCATATCTTCATCTCAATTATTTTTTTGTGTTCACCAATTCTCTCGATTCTTCTGTTGAATAATTTTCTTCTTTGGTGAACTTCTTTTCTAAAAACATCAAATTTTACTTCATTTATGTTTCTTCGATGGCTAATTCCAAAGTAATTTCTCAAATTCTGCTTCATCAATTCCATTTAACTTACGATTACCGAGGATAAGTTTCTAGTTTGGAAGTCTTAAATTCTTGCTCTACTCACAAAATTTCGAATTACTGGTTATTTGGATGGGTCTACTGAAATGTCCTGTTAAATATACTTCTTGATCAAATCAAAACAATACTATTATTAATCCGGTGTATACTACTTGGCAGAACGAGGATTCAACCATTATTTTACTTCTCAACTTAACATTTTCATTGGCATTACGAATACAATCGTATAAAATTCAACCTAGGCCAAGTTTTACTTGTGGCTTCCTTCACGTTTCGCACCGCTAGTGATTGCAAATTACTACTAGTTATTGGGGTTCTTGATAAAATTACCCAAGGCTCCTAATTAGCTATAAACAGGTTATTAAGATATTTTATTCGCGACTTAAACATAGGAAACAACCAATCATATTAAATGAACACAGTCAAATAATTGTTAATACGTAGTAAAATTTGAACGATATACATGAGAATGAGTAATGAAACTAATGCAACACCCATATACAGCTTCAACCGTGACACAATTTTTTTCTCAATCAGGTATTCAAACTTCATGGATTACCTTCTTCTATAGTATCTGACAGAGACAAGGCTTCTATCAGTAATTTTTTGCAAGACTTATTCAAAGCTTTGGGTACTAGCTTGAACTTAAGTACATCATGTCATCCTCAAACAAATGGACAAATTGAAAGAGTAGTAAATGCTTGTTTGGGAACTGAAAATGTGAGGGTATCTAAATACACCACCAACTTTTTCTTAGGCGACCTGTATGGACCAAACTCAATTACAATTCTGAGAGTTACAACTCAATGAATCTCAATTTGGAATTATAAGAAGAGTTTATATCTCTTTCTCTCACAATCAATATGTAAATGGCAACAAGTCAGTGAACCTGATTATGCCGTGAGAGTACTTGGACAATTTCAAAGATCAATATCCAAGAACAATCAAGTCGTATCAAATAATTATGATGGACGTATCTACTTTGATTGATTTACATACAACCTGTGATATTTTAATTATAAAGATAAACAATATAATGCGGAAAAAAAAAACACAGACACCAAAATTTTTGTTAATGAGAAACCCGCAGAAAAACCCTGGGACCTTGTCCAGATTTGAACATCAAACTGTATTAAGCCGCTACAGACTCTATCCTACTGTCAAAACTTTGGACTTGAATGTAGTTGAGACCGAATCTACCGTTACAGCTATTCAGTTACAGCCGCTGTCCTTACGCCTCATGAATCTCGCAAGACTCTGCGCAATTGATTCCCTTAGATGACGTCCTTTACAACCTAAAAATTGCTTCAACTCAATTGACGACTTTAAACCAATATGCCTCCCACAGATAAAGTCTAGCAAACCTCAAAATCCGGTACTTACGACTTCCGAAGAGCATCCTAGATTATTATTCACCTCACAAGTAATTCCTACTCCGATTTCAATTAAGAATCGTTATAAAGGAATATACATGTGGAATCACAAAGTCTAAGACGAAGAAACTTAGCGATTTCTATCTATCTTTCCTGATGGGAGTGAGACTCAACAATCAATAACAAGATCAGGGTACACGACAACCAAGATAAAGATAGTTGGACCTGGCTTCATGAATCCCTAGGTGAAGTCTTTTTAGTCGCTAAACCTAAAAAGGTTTAAAGGAGAGGACGACTCTAGTTTACAACTAGGACAAAAAAAAAAAAGTGTCGGGGATCCAAAGATCCCAGTTGCTTGAGTTTCTCCTTATATAGACTTTCATAACAAAGGTTACTTTAGATTTAAGCTAAGGTAGCTTTGGAATCAAGCAATCAATATCCACCGTTAGATGAATCTTTGTTTTTGAGATAAGCACAACAAAATATACACTCTGGTTAGGATGGACCATAACCGAACCGTGTAAAATGACTTGTTCATAAAATGTTAGTTAAAACTAGCCATACGAACTACAAGCTTAATCATTTTCATATAACACTTTAAGACTTTAATATTGAGTCACAACCATAGGTTAATGTGATCAAATATGTCTAGATGTGTTTTTATAGAAAGTTGTTCAAATGCCGACTATCTCATAGATATAATTCTGATACATCTGAAAATATTCGACAGGGTAAGTACGTGTACCTACATCCAGTTCTTGAGTTATTCTGTCATGGTACATGTATTGGGTTTGGATACTCTTAAGACAAAAAAGCGTTCAGGAGTTCACAGAAATTTTCGGCATGCTTACTAGGTATTTGTACCAACCTGAGTTCACGAGTCACAGAACTTTTTGGGTTTATATACCTGGTATGTGTACCATCCTGAGTTCACGAGTCAATGAACTTTTTGAGTTTGCATTGTAACCAAAAGTCGCTGACGAACTATAGCTACGCCGATACGTACTGGGTACATGTATTGCGGCTCCAGACCTATAACAATTTCACCAGTATGTAAGCTGGTACATGTACTGTCCTGTATCCAGATTTACAGTAGTTTTGTATCTATCTAATAATCAATTTGAAACATTCCCGAATAACATCAATGATGCATATCATTGTTCCAGGCAATTTTAAAATGATAATCTTGAACCTTAATTTAGGTCATAAACAATAAATTGTTCTTAACCAAATTCATAAAGTATGAACAAATGTTCTTAAGCTTAGTCAACATATTTCGAGAATAATTAATCAAGATAAACTTGACCCGAAATTTTTCTTTTGCATGTAAAGTCTTCTTTAGTCATGCGACATAGTCTCATAGATAGAAAGGTGAAAACTTGAGTAATAGGTGGTTCAGTATTCACTTACCTTTTGTTAATGAAGTTATACAAAAGATTCAGTTGATCTTCGCCTTCAAACGATAGAACGCGATGATGTCTGGTACTCAACTATATACTTCTATCCTAATCCTAGACTCAACTAAATATAGACTAAAACCAAGATATAGTTTTGATCAAATAAATTTGACAACAAGCTTGAGATAGCAACACTTGTGAGTTCGACCGAGCAATTCTCTAACAATCGCCTCCTTTGTCAATTTTAGTGAGAAAACTATCAATACATATGGATTAAAAGAATAGAGCTTCAAAACTCCAGAATACATCATGCTTGATTTCGTTGGTTCTCCAACTCCTTGAATTCTTTGTTACTTCAAGTTGTTAATGATTCTGAACGTGTTTAACTCAGCATCGTTGTTGTTGAAGATCCGTAGCGATAACAACTTTTAAAACAAATATTCTCAGTCGTCGTTATACATAAACATAATATTATTATCTTCTCCAAAGTTCAATTATATCACAACTTCGAAGTAATACTACGGTGATATGTTTTTCCCCAATGCTTCCATCTTTCGCATAATAGGTGAAACCTATAGATGTTGATTCACTCCCCCCCTTACATAATGATATGTAAACCATATATATTTAGTGTGAAACTACTAACTAATTCTCCCCTTTTTGTCAATAAAAATTTGCAAAGGTACGAAAATAATGGGATCGTAATGAATTCTACCAAAAGATACTTCAAGACTTAAAAGGAACACATATCAAACTTTACTTTAGATGATATCACAGAGAACAAAATACTTAGTGTTTCATCTAGGAGATTTAAGACACAAGCATACCTTGTATATTCCACATCCACTCTCCCCACAAAGATATAACAATTAAGCAAAAGTTCAAAAAGAAATATCCTCCATTTGATGTCATCCCCAAGAGAACAACATGAGTGACCTTATATTTAATACAAAAAAATATTTTGTCGGACATTAACAAATCACATGGATTTTAATCTCGACGTCAGTTACGAACAAGGAGATAATTTAATCGATATGACTCAACATAAGAACATATTATGGAGTTGACAATGCAGTTTTTACACAAGAGTGTGATCACGAGTAGATCAATACTGCGAACAATTCTCACAAAGATTGTTCTATTTTTTGTTTATAAAACTTAATAGATTTAAATTTTGAGCATATATGAGATATCAGTTCAATTCACAAAAAGTAAAGGACACATATATCTCATAAGATTTTGCAATATATAAAACCAATAATGATAAAATACTGCAAGTTAATTTTCTAAAAATTCTAGAATTTAAATAAATAAATCTAAAAACTTTCAAGAGGAAAATCGTTGGAAATAGCTTGTGTACTCACAATATATGTTATACCAAACCCTATCTATCCTTTTTGAACACAAATTCTCACAAGAAGTTTCCTAATGACGCATCAGGTTATTTTTAATAACATGAGTGGAGAATTCCTTCTCATTGTTGAAAACTCGTTGATAATGGGATCATTCAGTTTTTACAAGTCTTCAAAGATGTCAGTTAACTCACTAAGTTCTGCTCTCAACTTACAGAGAGTGGTCTTTGATTGAGCCAACATGCGTTCATAGTAAGTTATCTCATCCAAGGAGTGATTGATTTGAGATTTCGAAGTTCTTCACTGTAGCCCTAAAATCATTATCCTGATGACATATAGATAAAATACATGTTGATGAAGAATCTTCTTCATCTCTAGGTGATTTCTCCTTTTTGATCTTTGATGATTTGATTCCTTCACACAGAAAAAAACGTTAACAACTTCTACTGCATTCTTTTTGGTGACACCTCTAATTACAGGAGCCATTGAAACATATTTCCTCAAGAAGAAGATAATATGGAAGTAACCCTAAATAAGAGAAATGACCATCCTTAAGGAGGTCCGTTGATAAGTGCATAATTCATATGATTTTAGTGTCCTTTCCATACTTGTTTTAGCTATTATTCTTGCATGTATTCGTATTATTACTCTTGTTTTCTCTTATTTGCCTATAATAGGTGAATCATCCAAAAAGGAGCTACAAAGTGCTGAAAAGAGCTAAGAAGAGAAGTATTCCAAGTATCCAAGTGCCCAAGTCCAAGAGAAGTGGAAGAAGTGCGACGAAAAGGAGCAAAACGCTCAAAATCAAGAGACGGGCCAAAGACCAAGATTAACTCATTCAAATTAAGGATTTATCATCACTATCGTGAATAGAATTGAAATAGGAAAATAATGCAAAAAGAATTATGTCATTCCGAGTTCGGACGAAGAAGTTGTGGCCAAAACAAGCTTTTTATCCATTACCGAAGACAAGCAAGTATGCATACCTTGGAACGAATTTTCAGTATGCGTACGGGTATGCATACTTATTTTCCTTGGATTTTAACTGAATTTTCAAGTATGCATACCATGGAAGGCCAAAACTCACGGTTAGGGTCCTTATTTCGTATTTTCGGGTTGGGTTCTTGAACCGAACTAGATACTTGATGGCCAAGCATTGTAAACCTATATAAATAGGTATAAGGCCTTCCAAATAACATCATCGATCATCTCATATCACAACCTAGGGTTTACCCCTTTAGGGGGAAACCACCATTATTCATTTTCTTTGTAATATGAGTAGCTAAATCCTTTGTTGATTAAGGATGAATTCAATGTTCCAAGCGTGAAGCTTTACTAATAATACAAATCTATTGAGAGTTTTTATCATCATCGTTTGTCTTTACCATATCTAGGGTTTATGAGTGATTCTTAGATTGATTTGGGATGCATACTAGATTAGTCTATTGATTGTTCTATCGCTAGTAGAAGTTATGAGATAAGTAATCGTCGATTAACTCTCTACACAAGTAGAAATCGCGAGACCTTACAGAGGGATTATGTGGAGCAATCGTGTGTGAAGACAACACCAGCAAGTAAACCTTGATCTAAGAGTTTAACAACTGAGATCAACCTAAATTCACAAAGCTTAAGGCGTTCGATTGGATTACACCTTGAGTGATCTACTACTTGGTGGTTCGTTGATAGAATCTGGTAGTCGAGAACTTCCGTATCCAGTGATTGAAGGAGTTTTGGGGATAACACTGATCTAGCTGTTATTCTATGGTTGGTGATGAATGGTTCTTACGAACAATAGATAAGTATTCTAATCCTGTTAACGCTTGGTAACGGCAAAGGATTCCTTGATCATTTCTTTTATTTATTGTCTTTCTATTTATCTTACAACCAAACCCCCCTTTGTCTTTTACTTTATTTTGCTGATTCAAATAACATATCAATTACACAGCTCTCTGTGGGAACGATCTCTTACTACCGCTATTGATGTAATTTTAAATAGTGGTAAGAATGGGTTCGTTCAGATTTTTGAAGATTCGAGTTTTTTAAAATCAATAAAAATTATATACAAAAATAGTACAATTGGTGCAAGAGGTACTGGGACTAAGGATTTAATTTTTAGAGTGAAAATAACCAAGACACTAGATTCCACTATTACACATGAATAAATGATGATAAGAATTCCAAAACTCTAATTATTTTTAAAATATCTTTTTCTTAATTCACAAATTATCAAGCATATTCTCAAACATTAATTGTATCCCTTAAGCATAGATTATCTAACCAAAGCATAACCTATCTAATTGAATCACAACTAATTAGGAAAAATTATGCAAATAATTAAAATTCTGCAAAGCAGTAATTTGAGTGAATTATAAATTGCAAAATTAGAGAAAAGTAAAATAATTACCAATTATTCATGCAACAATAGCTTCCTCCATGTCTTGGTTACGCGAGAATTAGCTCATCATTATCATGGAAATATGCTCAAAATTCATCTTTATTATTGCTCAAAAATGGTTCACAAATGATGAAATAGGAGAAAATTGACAAAAACCGGGTTTGTAACACTTCTGTTTGTTACAAACTGAGCTGTTACAGAGAACGATAAAAATGAAGTGTTGTTAACACTGTCGCATTACGACCATCATCCTTGTGTCGCTGTCACTGTTGAAGAACGACGGTTACCTTGCGTCTAATGTTCTTCGCGTTTATCAGCAGCAGCAGCAGCAGAAAATGGAGTTTTCCTGCAACTTGATTTCTCGACTCTCTGGTTCTTCTCAGCTCCCCAAACTCTCCACAACCCTTCCTTGTACCTGTAGAAATCTATTTATACTCCTAATCCTCATTTAATCCGGCCATATCTCCCAAATAATCTTCATTTATCAATATTATTCTCCACGGCTAAAATTTCCATTTTTTGATCTTCCACGCGTTCTCAGCTGTCAAACTTCGTTATTTATCTTCTTCATGAATCTTTGTAGTGCAACACACTCGAAACTCATGCATTACATGCCTCAAACTCGTGTCAAATTCACTTGAACCCGTGAAAACTTGTGTCCACTATTTTGGATTGAAACACGTAATTAAGCCAAATTTGATCGGAAACAACACCCATACCAGCTTTCTATAGTCATATCACGTCTACCCATTAAGTTTCAGGGATTTAATCTCACTAAATCACGTCCAAAAATCCAACAGAAAATTCTGCAGAAAAATGAATTTTTTTCCCGCCAAAAATATTTTTCAAACGATGAAGGTGAAGTGCCCTGAATCCAAAACGAGGGTGCCTTTAGCAGCTCGGCTGCCTTGGGGGTGCCCTTATCCATTTTTAGGGTGCCTTTAGTAATTTTGGTGGGTGCCTTTAACATTTTTTTCTGGGGTTTTTCCAACACTTTTTCGGGATTCTTCCGGTGTATTTCTGGGGTGCTTCCGGTGCATTTCTGGGGTGCCTTTAGTACTCTATTCTGGGGGTGTAAAGCACCACTTTACGAGCCAATTTCGTCGCAAGAGCTTATTTCTCTAAAAATACCTACAAAGACATAAAACACCATAATAAGTACAAAAATGGGTACTAATAATATATACAATAGAGATGAAAATAGACACATAAATGCGTCTATCAGCTATATTACTAGTTAATTGTGTGGAAATAAGATTATTAATTTGATTGCATTTACGACAGCCATCAAATAAGATTATTAAATAAGAGAAATGACCGTCCTTAAGGAGGTCCGTGAACCAGTGCGTCCTTAGTATAAACTTGTCGTCCGTGAGCCATACACAAATTTTGACAACCTTTTATAATTTTGGTTATAACTAATTAATGTTACTCATCCTCATGAATTTATATCATAGTTATGTCAACATAAGATCGACTAATTACCTGTTACTATTCTTAGCTCAAATAAACAGAGTTTAGAGCACAAGAGATGTGGGTTCAAACATTATGGACTATAGATAGGTGATGGAACACAAATATGCATTCTAGATTTGGAGCTAATTTAACAAGATCACATACACCAAGATCTCTATGAGAATTATAATGAGGTATTCACATATAAAATTAGTAAGAACATAAAAAGTCAAGTCGTACTTGGGTAACCTTGTCATCACAAAATGTATTGTGATGAATTTTATGCAAGACTGATTTTTTCAAGTTGATACGAATACGACAGGCCTAGAAAAACACTGAGAGATTTAACAAAACTATAAGGTAAATTCTTCTTTATTAAACTGTAAACTTCAATAATACAATTTAATGTCTCTACTTTTCTTTCTGAAAAGTCCGTTCTTCTTCTACTGCGATAGTTCTCTATATATAAAGAAAACCAGCCTTGCTATCTAAGAAATCTACGAGTTAGGAAACTCGTCTAAACTAGGAAACTAAGAAAACTACGAGTTAGGAAACTCGTCTAATCTAGGAAACCATCTAAGAGTTGGAATCTCTTCTGTACTAAGAAATTTCAAAATAAAGAAACTCCCTCAAACTAGCATCTCTAGATCGATGCTCTATCTCTCTCTTTTGCAAAACTCAGTTGCAAACTAATACCAACCATTGATACTCTTGTATCATGGCTCCCTTTTTTTTAAGAAACTTGAACTCCAGTTCAAGTTAGAAGTTGTGGAAACTCCACGATGCCCTTCTCCCTGCTGTACCACTTCACCTTACTAGGCAACTGTCCAGCGCGCCCCACACGGAATATGGCACGCTCGCCTTGTCGTGTGCGTGTTACCTTTGTCTCCAAAATGCTATCTTCCTTGAAAGGCTCTTCCCGTTCAAACCATAAGTCATCTACAGACGGTAAATTTAAATCTTTGTCATCTTCGTCATGTAACAATGGAGGCTCAAATAGCTTCAAATATTCAGCATTGATAACAGAGTACATCTGCATATATGGTGGTAAATCTAGTTGAAAAGCATTTTCTCCGAATTGTTTCAGTATTTTGAAGGGCCCATATCGTATAGGTTTTAACTTCCTTCCTTCGCCTTTTAGTCGTTCTTTACTCAAACGTAACCACACCAAGTCACCAACTGTAAAATTACATGGGACGCAATGTTTGTCGTGTTTGGCCTTGTATCGAGCTTGGGACTTCTGAAGTTGAGATTCCACCATATTATGTATTTTACTGATCTTCTCAACAAAACGTTGGGCCCTGATTTTATCATCTTATTTTAGTGCAGTAGTTCGGTCAGTTGTACAAGAAAAGTCTATATCAAAAGGGCCTTGAGGTAAGTACCCTAAGAAAACTTCAAACAAAGATTTAGCAGTGAAACTATGAATAACACGGTTGAAAGAGAACTGGAGATAAGGTAAACTCTCATCCCACGTCTTCGGATGCTTTGAATTATAACCCCGTAGGAGATGAACTAAAGTTCGATTGACTACTTTCATTTGCCCATCTGTTTGAGGATGGAATGCAGTACTATGTTTCAACCTTGTGTCCATTAGACCCCATAGTGTTGTCCAAAATTGTCCTAAAAACCGACGATCTCTGTCAGAGATAATAGATGTTGGTAAACCAAAATGTTTCCAGACATGATTGAAGAATAATCTAGCTGCGCCTTCTCCAGTGATTGTGTTCTTACAAGGTATCAAGTTAATCATCTTACTAAAACGATCCACCACAACGAATAAGTAGTTATTTCCTGATTTAGCTGTTGGTAAGCCACCTAGAAAATCCATAGAGATGCTTTCCCATGGTCTGGTAGGAACTGGTAAGGGTATATAAAGCCCTCTCTTCCGATTGGACGGTTTCGAAGTATTGCACAGTACACATCCCCGAGTGTACTTAGAAACATCAAGATGCATCTTCGGCCAATATACACAACGTTTAAGATTTAGTAAAGTCTTCTCCATTCCAAAATGACCAGCTACACGAGAAGTATGAGCTTCTCTAATCCATTGGATCCGATCTCCTTCTTGAGGTATACACAAGGCTGTTCCTTTGTACACCAACCCATCTGTTAATCGAAATTCACTTAGTTGTCCTTGATTTAGTTTTTCATATACTTCCTTGAAGTATTCATCACACTCGTATCCTTGAGCATACTCGTTCGGTAGCAGTGGTTGTATTTGCATTGCCACTAACAGAGCTACATTAGTGGGTGGTCTTGATAACATATCATCCAGCTTATTAGTTACCCCTTGTTTATATTTAATGACAATGCTGAACTATTGCAAGTATGATGCACATTTCATATGACGAGCTTGCTGTAACTTGGACTGAGTTCGTAAATATTGCAACGGCTTGTGATCAGTATGGACGATAACCTCCTTCCCTAGTAAATAAGACCTCCAATGTTTGATGGTTTGATGCATAGCATAAAGTTCTTTGTCGTAAATAGGAAAGTTTAGAACTGGCCCATTAAACATCTCAGAATGATAGGCGATAGGCTTTCCACCTTGGAACAGAACTGCTCCTAAAGCATAATTAGACGCATCTGTCTCTACTTCAAAAGGTCTTTGTAGATTCGGCAACGCCAATACCGGAGCTTCAGAAATTTTCTTTTCAATAATTGAAAATTAGTTTCATACTTTGATTCCCATTTGAAAACTGTATTCATTTTAGTCAAGCCATGTAGTGGTGCTGCAAGCTGAGAAAAATGACGGATGAACTTTCGTAGATATTGACAAGCTCCTAAGAAACTCCGAACTTCCGTAACTGTTTTAGGCGCCATGTAGATATGGCAGCAACTTTCCCTGGGTCGACCTTAAGATTTCCTCCTCCGATTACGAATCCGAGGTAAACCAACTCTTGTCGTCCAAACTCACACTTCTTTCCATTTAATCTTAAAGAGTTACTGTTTAACACTAGTAACACTTTCTCAATGTGTATTAAGTGTTCTTCTCATGTTTTGCTGAAAATTAAGATATCATCTAGGTAAACAATAACAAAACCTCGTTCATCAGACGCATAAAAGTTGCTGGCGCATTGCACAACCCAAAGGGCATAACAAGCCATTCAAATAACCCTTGATGGGTTTTAAAAGCTGTTTTCCACGTGTCTTCTTCTTTAACTAGAACTTGATGGTAACCAGACTTTAGATCAAGTTTAGTGAAAAATAAAGCTTTTCCTAGTTGATCGAGAAGATCATCAATTCGTGGTAGAGGGTATCGATTCTTGATTGTAATCTTATTTAGATCTCGATAATCAACACACATTCGCCACCCTCCATATTTTTTAGGCACTAATAAAACTGGGGATCCACATGGAGAGCAACTTGGTATTATCAGTCCTTGTTCCAACAATTCTTGTACTTGCCTCTTAATCTCATCAGATTCCGTTATTGAAGTACGATACAAACCCAAGTTTGGTAATGAAGCATCCCCAATGAGTGTAATCTCATGTTCAACATCTCTTCTAGGCGGTATAGTTACCTCGTCTTTGAATAATTCTGCAAACTTTTCTTTCAACAAGCCAATATCAGTCTATTGTGAGGGAGAAAGTGTTGAATGTAATACAACTTTCCTATCCCCTACTATTATTGATCGGATTATCACTAGGGCAAACTTCCCGCAAGCATTGATTAATCTCTTTAGTTGATTGGTTGTCACTAGCTTCATTGGAAGATGATTTTTGCTTGCTCGAACTCAAAATTCTTTTTCTTCCTTGATGAACCTGTATGTACGTTCTCGATGGTAGTGTATAGCATCACGATCCCACAAGTATGGATTCCCAAAGATCACTTGTGCTACATCTAACGGCACGACATCACACAATATTTCATCGATATACTTGTCGGTAATTGCAAATTTGAATCTACATTGAGTAGTAACTTGTAACTCAGTATCCTTTTGAATCCATCCCAATGGGTAGGGTTTCGGATGCGGTGTTGTTACAAGTCCCATTTGGCTCACCAATTTTTCAGAAATCAAGTTTTTCTGACTTCCGGAATCGATGATAACTTCAATGATACTTTGTTTGACTTGAATCTTGACGTGAAACAGCTCATCATGGTTGTCCGATTCTTCTTCTTTGGTGCATCCTAGCATCAATGTGAGTTTCGGATCTGGTTGGTCTATTTCAGGAATGGTTTCAACGTATTAAACTCTGTCAATAAGGTGGAACGCTTGGTAGTTTTCAGACCTTCTTTTTCACGCAACTTCCTCGGTTTGAGGTGCGGATACAAGACCCAACAAGTTTATTTTACATGTCCCTTATCTTTGCAATGTTCACATATTCGATATTCCTTGTCGGTTTCCGTTGCCTTCCCCTTGTTTGGATCACTTCTCCTTGGATTCCTTTCTTCGGTCTTTCCTCCAATTCGTTTGGTTTCTGAATTTTCGGCACCGTTATTCTTTGACTCAATAGCAACAGCTTTGATTATGGCTTCCTCGTTGTCCTCCACTCTGAAAAGTTTCAGCTCCCTTCTAATGTAATCAGTAAGACCACCGATGTATTTTCGGAAAACTTCTACGCTATCAGTGTCTAAATGTAATGCCAAAGTTTGGTTGTGAAACTCAGTTGTATATTCTTGCACACTTTGTTGATACCTTTGCCGAAGATGCTGCCACTTATACCATCTTTCATCTGCATATCAAACTGGATAAAAGTGTTTCCTCATGAGTTCCTTAAACTGTTTCCAAGATATCTGATCTGTGCTGAATTTTTTTTTATAAGATTTCCACCACGTTGAAGCATGGTTTGATAGTTTCAGACTAGCGAAACTTATTTTTTGAGAATCGACAAATCGATGTACCGTAAAATAAGTCTCCAATTTATCAAACCAGCTGTCCAATTTTTTAGCGTCAATTGCTCCATCATAATATGAAATTTCAAGTTTAAACTCGATTTTTAAACCGCCGAATGGATTCTTGTTGAACAAATCCTTATCATCATCAAAACTGGATTCATCCCCGCTTTCTTCCTCGTCACTGTCATCTTGATCAGATGAATCCTCCTTACTTTCACCATCCACTTTCTCTCCTTTATCCATTGTAATGGTCTTTTTTGACGTTGGTTTTCGAGAAGCTTTCTTGTTCATGGATGTTTTTCCATAAACTTGGCTAGGGTGTCTGCTAGGTTTTTTATTTGTAACTCCAGTTTTGAGATTTTGTCTGATCCTTCAACCATATTTGATTTAGTCATTTTGTCTTCCTCATCTCCCATCTTCTTTTTAGTCATTTTCATGGGTTTTCTCGTGTCTGGTAATACAATGGGAGCCTTTCATGATCGTATGTAATGGATTCGTGTTGAGACCATACACCATAACTAATCCCAAGAGAGTCGGAACCATCTCTTGATACCAACTTGATACGAATACGACCAGGCCTAGAAAAACACTGAGAGATTTAACAAAACTATTAGGTAAACTTTAAGCTTCTTCTTTATTAAACTGTAAACTTCAATAATACAATTTAATGTCTCTACTTTTCTTTCTGAAAAGTCCGTCCTTCTTCTACTGCGATAGTTCTCTATATATAAAGAAAACCAGCCTTGCTATCTAAGAAATCTACGAGTTCGGAAACTCGTCTAAACTAGGAAACTAAGAAAACTACGAGTTAGGAAACTCGTCTAATCTAGGAAACCATCTAAGAGTTGGAATCTCTTCTGTACTAAGAATTTCAAAATAAAGAAACTCCCTCAAACTAGCAACTCTAGATTGATGCTCTCTCTCTCTCTCTTTTGCAAAACTCAGTTGCAAACTAATACTAACCATTCATACTCCTGTATCACAAGTTCAACAGTTGAGGCTGTACTCATTACTACAATTAAGTAGTGATGGGGTGAGTTGGACACTCACCACTTGAGTCACTAGGTGACTTAACAAGGTCATTTGTGTATTTAGAAGTCTTACCTTTTCTGGTTCTTCATCTTCGTTTATCTCTCTTTGGCAATGAAGTTCCCAAACTATTATTCAATAACTGATCCATTCTCTGCATGTCATTTTCAAGTTTAACAATTTTCTTGCTATTGTTCTTGAAATTCCAACATTTATCCTGAACATGATTCTTACTTCCGCATAAGAAGCAACGCAGAGAGGGTTTATCTTTAGAAGATTTGGCTACCTGTTTATCATAACAAACTGTTTCCACTTTACATGAACCGGCAGGGATGAAACAGTTGTTGGTGATTGAGGTCTTGCTTGTGAACCCAATACCATTAGTGTTACCAAAGGACTTTTCCCCAAACAACATAGCTGAGATTTTGTCTGAGCTTCCCGAAAGCATTTGTAAATCGCACTTGAAGGTATCGATCTCATTATGTTTTACAGACAGTGTTTTAGTGAAATTTTTATTAAGTTAATCCAACTCTAGATTTTTCACTTGAAGAGATGATTCGAGTTTTTCCAGGGTTTTCTTCAATCAAAGGATTTCTCGGTGAATTTCTTCACTTCTATTCAAGAATTCTAAAATCTCCTTATCTGACACGAAATCAGATTCAGAATCAACAAATATTTCTGCACATGGGGCTGAATTTTCTGTCTGATTTCCAGAAGTATGCTCATCAAGGTTATCAAGAGAAACTATGAGAGCATTATTTCTTTGAAGAGAACTTCCATCTTGAATAGTTAAATCATCTTGGGTGTAGGTTCGGGAATGCCGCTTTCCAGATTGTCTGTCCCTTCTTAGGATATTTTTGACTTGCTATGTGATCATAGATATATTTTCTTCATCATGAACAACACAACACTCGTCAGCCCAGGATAAGCTTTCCTTCGAAGAAGTTATGTCTGCTTTGGTTGTGGCTTCAAGTCCAAGAGCGCTATTCTTAGCCACACTATGCTCGTGATAAAATATCTTCAACTTCCCAACGAGACTATTTCTGGAAAAAGTTAAAAGGTTATTTCCTTCCACGATGGAATGTTTCTTAGACTCGTATCTTATCGGTAAAGATCGGAGAATTTTCATCACAATGTCTTTTTCAGGAATGGTTTTCCATAACGCATAACATGCATTAACAATTTCAGAAACTTTTTGATTAAACTCATCAAATGAATTTTCATCAGACATACGAAGATTTTCCAGTCAGAATTTAGGTTTTGAATCCTAGCTTCTTTTTCTGAGGTATCTCCTTCGAATACGGTTTCTAAGATATCCTAAGTATCTTTATACTTAGTGCACTAGGTCACATGATGATGAAGATCTTGGCTTATGGCGTGAATAATAGCATTAAACCCGTCATAATTATGCTTTGTAGCAGTTATCTCGGTTTTACTATATTCTGCCAACTCTTCTCAACAGTGTTTCCGTCTTTAACAACTATCGGAGGATTGTATCTTATTACTACATGTTTCCATGTCTGAAAGTCACGTGCTTGTAGAAAGGAACGAATAGCAATTTTCCACTATAAGTAATTTGTGTCATCAAAGGCTGGCGGTACGTTTATCACCATTAAACTCCTGTCCATATAGTCAGATTGCTTCAAACACAGACTTATTAGGTCTTTCGCGTGTTTGCCTTCCCTGATACTAATTGAAAATGCGGGGGGGTACCAAAATACACCACCAACTTTTTTTTAGGAAACTTGTAAGGATTAAAGTCAGTTACAATTCTTAGAGTTACAACTCAATGAATCTCAATCAGAAATTATAAGAAGATTTTATATCTCTTTCTCTCACAATCAATATCTAAACGGAGACAAGTCTGTGAACCTGATTATACCATGAGAGTACTTGGACAATTCCAAAGATCAATATCCAAGAACAATCAAGTCGTATCCAATAATTACGATAGACGTATCTACTTTGATTGATTTACGTACAACCTGTGATATTTCAATTATAAAGATAAACAATATAATGCGGAAAAAGATATAACACAGACACCATAAATTTTTTTAACGAGGAAACCGCAAATGCAGAAAAGCCTCGGGACCTTGTCCAGATTTGAACACCAACTGTATTAAGACGCCACAGACTCTTGCCTATTATCAAAACTTCGGACAGGAATGTAGTTGAGACCAAATATACCGTCACAGCGATTCAATTAGAGTCGCGCTCCTTACGCCTCTTGAATCTTGCAAGACTCCGCGCAATTGATTCCCTTAGCTGACATCCTTTACAACCTAAGAGTTGCTTCAACTCAATTGAAGACTTTAAACTAATCTGCCTCCCACAGATAAGCCTATATGTAATTTTCGTTTTTTTATCAAAGATCAAGGTGAGATAGGAAATCGTTTGCAATAGACAAATTGTAGCAAACCTCAAAATATGGTACTTACGACTCCCGAAGAGCATCCTAGATTATTATTCACCTCACAAGTAATTCCTACTCCGATTTCAATTAAGAATCGTTATAGAGGAATATACATGTGGAATCACAAAGTTTGAGATGGAGAAACTTTGCGATTTCTATCTATCTTGCCTGATCGAAGTGAGACTCAAAAATCAGTGGCAAGATCAGGATACATGAACTATCAAGATAAAGATAGTTGGACCTGGCTTCACGAATCCCTAGGTGAAGTCTTTTTAGTCGCTAAACCTAAAAAGTTTTAAAGGAGATGATGACTCTATTTTACAACTTGGACACACAAAAAAAGTGTCGAGATTCAAAGATCCCAGTTCCTTGAGGTTCTCCTTATACAAACTTTCAAAACAAAGGTTTCTTTAGATTTAAGCTACGGTATCTTTGGAATCAAGCAATCAATATCCACCGTTAGATGAATATTTATTTTTGAGATTAACTCAACAAAATATACACTATGGTTAGGATGGACCATCACCGAACCATGTACAATGACTTGTTCATGAAAGGTTAGCCGAAACTAGCCAGACGAACTATAAGCTTAATCATTTCTTTATAACACTTTAAGGCTTTAATCTTGAATCAAAGCCATAGGTCAATGTGATCAAATATGTCTAGATGTGTTTTTATAGAGAGTTGTTCAAATGCCAATTATCTCATAGAAATAATCTGATACATCTGAAAATATTCGACAGGGTAAGTACGTGTACCTATATCCAGTTTGTGAGTTATTTTGTCATGGTACGTGTACTGGGTTTGGATACCCTTACGACAAAAAAAAGAGTTACTAGGTATGTGTACCAACCCGAGTTCAGGAGTGATATAAATTTTTTGGTTTGTATACCGGGTATGTATACCATCCTGAGTTCACGAGTCACAGAAATTTTTGGGTTTGCATACCGGGAATGTGTACCCAAAAGTTGTTTACAAACTATAGCTACGCCGGTATGTGTAATGGGTACATGTATTGGGGCTCCGGACCTATAAAAATTTCACCAGTATGTAAGCTGGTATGTGTACTGTGATAGACGCATTTATGTGTCTATTTTCATCTCTATTGTGTATATTGTTAGTACCCATTTTTGTACTTATTTTGGTATTTTATCTCTTTGTAGGTGTTTTTGGAGAAATAAGCTTTTGCGGCGAAATTGGCTCGAAAAGTTATTAAAGGAACCTAGGAGGACATTTGCTATTCGGACTCTCACTTTGGATAAGGGGTAACCCATTTCCAAGAAGCTACTAAACACAGACCAGGACTGGATAGGGGGACTCCATTTCTTCACGTTTTAAAAACAAAAATTGGCGGGAAAATATAAACATTTCTGGCAGTTTTGGTGGTAGTGATTTGGAGGAGTTTGAGATCGATTAACCTCTGATTTTCATAGGGTAGACTCCTTATGGGTCTAGGAATCTAACATGGGTGTTGAAATCGATTAAACTGGGCTCAATCGACGGATTTTTATCTCAACAACAAATATATGGAAAGTCACGTGTGTGACCGATTTTAGGAAATTTTAGAGAGATTAAAGTGCTATAAACCTTCCCAAAGCTTGATATCTATCTAAGGAAGAGTTTAGAATCAAAAGGAAAGCTCAGAAACGCGTGGAAATCCTAAAACAAGAAATTGCCGCAACTTTGCCGTGAAGAGAAAGGAAGAGATTTTGGAAGATTCTGGAGAGATTTACTCGGTATTTTTGATATAAATAGATTGTTTGGGTCATATAGAAGGGGTGTCGAAAGTTAGGGGAAGTTTAGAACACCACAGAGCCGAAAAATCAAAGTTACAGGAAACCCGCTGCTGCTGTTGAAGAACACGAAGAACTTCGACCCACACCGGACCGTCGTTGAAGCAGTCTTATATTCAACTACAGAACTGATTTATCGTTTATTAACAGCACTTCAGTTGTATCGGTGATTTCTGTAACGTTGGAAAAGCGTTGTAGATTCGCTGTATTATTATTTTTATTCAATAAAAACACCTTTTAAGCCATGTTTCTATCTTTTGAGCATGTTTTCGGCGTGATGAGCTAAACCCCAACACTGGGATGACGGAGGAAGCCATGTTTCACAATTGATGGTAATTATAATTGATTCTTATGGATTTTTGCATTGCTTTTCAATCGATTTATGATTTTCATTGATTATTTGTGATTTTGTTTGATAGTGTATGCTTAGTCTAAGAACTTTTGATGCACTATGCTTATGATTTACATCTAATGCTTTATAAAATCTACTTTTGGCAAAGGAATAGAGTCTATAAAAGAGCTAGTATTGTTATGAATCATCGTATGAACCAATTGATTGTGAAGTTTGGTGGAATCCTATGTCCCAGTCTCTCGTAATATTGATATCATCTTTGTTTATTTGCTATTTTAATCGGAATATAAGTCTAGAATCGAGTTTTCACAAGTCCGAGTTGAACGAACTCTACTTATCACTTTTTACAACATCATAAAATCACACCAACTGTCCTGTATCCAGATTTATAGTAGTTCTATATCTCTTTAATAATCAATTTGAAACATTTTCGAATAACATCAATGACTCATATCACCATCCCAGGTTATTTTCGAATGATAATCTTGAATCATAATTTAGGTCATAAACAATAAATTGTTCTTAACCAAATTCATCAAGTATGAACAAATGTTCTTAAGCTTAGTCAGCATATTTCGAGAATAATTAATCAAGATAAACTTGACTCGAAGTTTTTGTTGTGCATGTAAAGTCTTTTTTAGTCATGCGACATAGTCTCATAGATAGAAAGGTGAAAACTTGAGTAATAGATGGTTCAGTCTTCACTTACCTATAGTCATGCGACATAGTCTCAACTACACACTTCTATCCTAATCTGAAACTTGACTAAATGTAGACTAGAAATCAAGATATAGTTTTGATTAACTAAATTTGACAAGAACCTTGAGATATCAACACTTGTGATTTCGACCGAGCAATGCTCTAACAAGAACTATTTGAGATGTATCTGTTAGAGCATAGATCGGTTGAACTCACCAAGCATTGGTATGTCAAGTTTGGTTGTCATATTTTAGTGTGTCAAAACTCATCTAAAGTCGCTTGATTTTGTACTAAAGTCAACTTCGCTTAGGTTAGACTAGAAATCTAGGAATGTTGAGACATACAAGTATTACTCCGAAGACCCGAAGAATGTGAAGAAGAAGCGAACTACAACGATGACATCATCCTTCCTCTTGAGGTTTGTAATATTGACTTGAACTGTTTCATTCCTAACGTATCTTTCAAGTCGTGCTATATTGAAAACATAACTACGAAGTTGTATATACTGTACATATTGTATGATACTCTAGTGATGTGACATGGTCATATTTGTATGATCATAGTGTTAGGGAATTAGACTACGAAGTATAACGTTTATCTTTTGAACTTCGTAGATATGACATCGACATAATTAATCTTGTATATATTGTTATGATTATGTGAATGAGTTATGTTGAAGATTTCATCCTAGGAAAAAACGTTTTACATTTGTTTAAAGGAAGTACATTCATGAACTTGTTTTATGAATCGAAAGGGAAATCGTTAGGCTTATAGGTACGACTATTCACTGCAAATATTTGGATTACCAATATGTGTGAGATGGTAGAACCGATCATAACCTTGTTATGTATCTTGGTATAGCTAATCACAATGCCTGACTTATGATTTGGTATGACTAGTTTTTAGTAATTGGTGTAACCGATCCTAAGTAATCACCATGAGATGGTATGATTGATATTTGTAATTGGTGTGACCGATCCTAGTAATTGGATGTGACCAATCACAGAGTGTTGTGTAATCGATCCTTGTAATTGGTAACCTGTCCTGGTAATTGGTGTAACCGATCCTGGTAATTGGTGTAACCGATCCTGGTAACTCGTGTGACCGATCACAAGCAATACCATGGAATATGGTAACCGGTCCTGGTAACTGATGTGACCGATCATAAGTATTTCCATATTTAGTGATTGGTAGAACCGATTGAACCCATGTATGTGATTAGATATTTGATCAATCACATAGTTATCTATGAATACAGGTCAACCAATTCTAAACTTGTTTGGAAGTGTGGTATTACCGATTCCAAGAAGGTAAATCCATGTAATATGAATAAGGATTTACAGTAAAAAGATGTCAACATACTTTGAACACGCACAGTAACTCTGATTATTTATTGTTCAAAGATATTCCTTAGTACTCAAGGAGATCCTGTGCCGAAATAAATTGAGAATATATTAATTAAGGTTTTCGGTTTTATATGCTTTAATTACCAGTAATTAAATGCATATCTCTAGAGAATAAAAATTAGTAATGTGCATTTACTAATTGGAGATTTTCTATTGAGAGATTTCGGAAATTTTGGACAAGCATTTATTGGAATTAGGAAAACCGATTTTGGCATTCATATCTTGAGAATATTTTCGGTTTTGGAAATTCCTTAGTGTCCAAACATCCTTGTTCTATAAATCCCGAAGTTTTCATTTTAGCAAACTATCCTAAGAGCCAGGAAAACTTTATTCTTGTTGTTTCTGGTGGAGCCGTCTAATTGGAGAGGAAAGTATCCTAATTAGGTGAAATCTCTTACGACCGCTCGTTTAAAGACTCATGTGGGATCAAGAAGCTCTACGAGTACCGTTAGTGGGAAACTAGATAATTGCAGTGTTATTAGTTTTCGATTGATTTGATTGACTAACGGTTGTTTAAACTTTGATTTCACCTAGTTTGTTTATTCTTAAGAATCTTCTCTTCTGATATAAGATTCACTCAAACTAGATCGAAGTATCGACGAGATCTTTAGAACTGTTTGTAGATCTAAAGACATCTTATGATAATCAATTGTTAACAAACTCTATTCTATGTGTGATTGATCACAAGAGATTCAAGTGGTGTTTTGTAGGTTTTTATTGAAGATTAAAAAAGATTTGAAGACGAAGAAGATTTCTTATTAGTTCTCATATCTTTGTGTGTGCACAAACCTTAATCGGCTGGGATCCAACTAAAATCAGATTTATTCGATTGATTAGTTGCGTGAGATTGGCATCACTGTATATTTTCTTGTTGGAATTTATATTTAGTGATTGCGAATCTAAACTTAACTACTTTTGTAGTTATTGGATAAATTGATCTAACCAGGCAAAAAAGTTTATTAGATTAAACAGAAGAGACTTTGCGTATGACTTAAGATATCTTTATCTTGAAAGAATCAATAAAGTTGTTACCAAACATTTTTGTTGTTCCTTTACTGTTTGGAATACGATCCAAAGGAATTGTACCACTTCGTGCACTCATCGAAGTAGGAAGCGCAGGGATACTGAGGAAACTAAGTGAACCAGGGGTAGTTGTTTGGTCTCAACTAAACTAAGTTGGTATAGATTTTGTATAACAGATTAATTCTGAGAGTACTCAATTATGGACTAGGTCCCGGGGTTTTTCTGCATTTGCATTTTTCCTCGTTAACAAAATCTTTTTGTGTGATTTACTTTTATTTTCCGCAATTATATTTGTTTATATAATTTAAAGTAAATTACACAAACGTTAACTCTGATATACTTGATAGTGATCCTATAGAGTTTGGTTTAGTCCGAAGCATTATCAAGTATCACACTTTGGAAGTCGTATTGTATCGATCTCGAATCCATAGACAATCACAACAAGGGTGAATACCGATTAGTTGTATTGTCTTGACTCTGTCTATAGACGATCACTTTCGGTAAGAGGACTTATAGGTTGTAAACAAAAAGATTGTGGTGTATTTGGGTACCCTCGCCTTTTCAGTATCATTGGATACAAACCTAGCAGATGGAGTAAGTAGTTACCACTTGTAAAATGGTGGTACAATAAAAGTTATGACAGATGATTGAAGATGTCTCCCTTTCAGGATTTATATGGGTATTTACCTCCCCACCTAGCCTTTCCTTCCAATGCTAATACTTCTGTGGATGTTGTGGAAACTTACTTAAAAAACAGAGGCTACATGCTTGACATTCTTAAAGAGTCACTCCACCAGGCTTAAGATAGTATGAAACTGTATGATGATTCTACAAGAGTGATGAGATCTTTTGAGGTGGGAGATTTTCCTTACATACATGCATCTGTGTTATTGAGGAAAAATTTCAAACTCTTTGCAAAGTATGATGGCCCATTTCAAGTCTTGCAGAAAGTCGGTTCAGTGGCTTATAAATTGCAGTTTCCCTCCCACTCTCGCATCCATCATGTGTTTCATGTCTCCCAGCTAAAGAAATATAACGGTTTGAAGCACACTCCTTCCCAAACTTTACATGTTGTTGATCTTACATGTGAGATTATTATACTACCAGAAAAAGTGTGGAAGACTAGAACCATTCTCAGGGGTAACAAAATGAAGTGTCAGGTGCTTATCCGATGGACTAACTCTTCATCGGAAATGCTACATGGGAGGACATCTCCAACATGCATTAAATCTCACTATACTCGGTTTTTCCTTGACGACAAGACATTTTCAGGGGTAGGCAATGTTGTAACCCTCCAATAAGGGTTATCCTTGAGTCTGCCATTAGTATAGTTGAGTGAGTACTACAGTTTCTCAGTTAGGTTATTATTAATTTAGATTAGCGTGTATTCGTTGGATGGCCTACACATGTATGTAATCCGATTAAGCTAGATTAGGGTTAATCATCAGCTATAAATGTGTAAGAGAAGTTTTCTTCTCTATCTATCTGAATTAATGAATTAGAAATTATTGTGGCTGCGTTCATTTTTGAACCAGATTTGGCTTAAATCTATTGATTTGAGATTTATCTTCATTATTTTTATCATCCTGGCAGTTTGATTGTCGTAGGGATACCACACCATCTTTGGATAGTAATCAACGATGAAAGAAAAGAAGAAGGATTCATCATGGGGGTGTCAGTAGGGGAGAGAGGTAGGCTACCGTAATGGGGAAAATCAAATAAGGTTTGTGTTCTTAAGGTCTTTGGCAGTGGGGTAGATAAAAAATGTCGGTGTAAAAAAAAGTCAAAATACATGAAGGTAGGATTTAGGATCTTTTAAAATTAATTTGGGTGGTGAATAGGATAATTGAGGATGGGAATTATATGGACAGAAAATAGAAAAAGTAGGGATAAAAAATAAGGAATTTTTTTTTTAATAGGTAAAACCTTACTGATTATATTGGAGTGAGTACTATTACTCAACAACATTTAACACTGAGGCACTAAGATGTATCCATTTTCTGGTAATTCTTTGATACCTGTTACAAATTAGAATTTTGAGAGCTCAAATACTTCAGGATCAGAATCATTCAGAAGAATGTTGGTGCATTTTCTTACCTCAAATACTTCACCACTAAGATGCACGTTTTACGTATATGCACATCCTAAGTAGATACGGATTTGGATTAAACATTCAGATATAAACACTACGGTGATCACGAAGCTTCACGATTAAGCACTTTTAGTTTATCAATCCCTCATCACATGTGAATGGAAGGAGAAAATTGATAATTTATGTGGAAACATCATGATCATCCGGATCAGATCTCAACATCAAATACCTCTCCACCAAGATTCCAACATAAAGAACTTAATTAAGTTGCCACATAAAGAAATTTAATTAGTAAATAAACTTTTGCTTGATCTTCGGAACAACATTCCACCATATTGATTGATATTGATATAGTTTTCGAAGATACTAATAAATATTTTCATCTGTCATGACTGATTGATCTCCATATAATATATATCCTCAATATTCTCAAAATCTTTATCCAGACGTTGAAATCTTCATTAGTAATTAGTATCTTCATGAAAAAGCGGGGGTCTAATAACCACACCCAATAATTCGTTAGGCATTCTGTATGGACTAACTACAATATAATTCCAAGAGAATCAACTAGACAGTCAGACTCAATAAGGGAAAATATATCCAAGAGTTATATCTCTGTTTCTCAATGTAATCAGCAATTATAACAGATAGGAATCCGCGATCCTGATTACTATGAGAAACAACTTGAACGGTACCAAATACCAATGTGCAAGTGTCAATCAATTTTAATCAACAACCAAACGTTGGATTTACCAATTGATTAAACAAATATAATACAGAAAAGAAATAACACAGACACTAGAAGTTTTGTTAACAAGGAAACCGCAAATGCAGAAAACCCCCGGGACCTAGTCCATATTTGAACACCACACTATATTAAGCCGCTACAGACTCTAGCCAACTACAAGTTAACTTCAGACTGGAATGTAGTTGATCCCTAACCAATCTCATACTGATTAAGGTACAGTCTCGTTCCTTACGTCTTTGAATCCCAGCAGGACTCTATGCAATTTATACCCTTAGCTGATCGCACCAACATCTAAGAGTTGATACGACCCAAAGTCGAAGACTTGATAAACAAATCAGTCTTCCACAAAAAACTCTATTCTGATAGATAAATCTTTCTCCCACGGAAATACCTACGAAGTTTTTGTTCCGTATTTTGATAAATCAAGGTGAACAGGAACCAATTGATAATCCGGTCTTATATTCCCGAAGAAAAGCCTAGAAATATCAATCACCTCACAATAACTTAACTATATGGTAGTAAACAAGTTATTATGGAATCACAAAGAATGAGACGAAGATCTTTGTGATTACTTTTTATATATTATCTATCAGAGATAAATTTTGAGCAAATCTTATAGAAGATAGTACTCAATACGATGGAAAAAATTAGATCAGAACACGCAACTACAGTGAAAATAGTTGGGTCTGGCTTCAGAATCCCAATAAAGCCTTTAAGTCGTTAACCTATAAAGGTTTTAGGAAAAACCTAGGTTAAAGGAGAATCGACTCTAGTCGCAACTAGTATCACACAGAAGGTATGGGATTAGGTTTCCCAGTTGCTAGAGTTCTCCCCTATATAGCATTCAAATCAGGGTTTGATAACTTTGTGACAAAGCAATTAATATTCACCGTTAGATGAAAAACCTGATTTAAGATTTAAACTAAGTTTCCACCGTTAGATGGTCTTAGCTTGTTACACACAAATGAAATATACCTTCATTTAGATATGGGTAATTGTACCTAAACGTTTATATTGAGTTGGATCAATAACAGTTAACCGAAGTTAGCCATGTGAACACTTTTGTGTTAACCATGTTCATCTTAACACTTCTAGATCAAATGATACTCAAATGAATCTAATTGTGTTACTCATAAAGTTGTTCAATTGTTTATATTCTCATAGAAGTATACAAGACACAACTAAAGCAAAATCGGATTTGATTCAAAGAATCAATTCATGAACATTTAGTCACGGTTTTCAAAGATAGCATTCCTTAATATATAAATGTATTTGTATATGAGTATGAAATCATATTTAACCAATTTTTGAACTTAACCACATAAGTTTGCAAATGGGTACGCAAACTTAAGTTCCGGACAATTGTCACTCCGACGGTTCGCAAAGGGGTATGCATATTGTCGTTCCGGACCAAACTCAGGTGAATAAGTTTGCAAACGGGTATGCAAACTTAGTTCTCGTACTTTGACAGTTAAAACCGTTTGCATACGGGTATGCATACTTGTTTCCCGGACCTGAATCATTCTTACAATAGTTTGCATACGAGTATGCATGCTGTGCTATATCCATACAATGATCAATTGTTCTAACCTCCCATTTCAATCATTGAAACATTCTTAGAAGAAGACAATAGCTATCTCACACAAACTATTGGCTTATAAGCAATTTTCAAGTGATCGAATGATCAATACGAAATATTCCGAGTCTACATCAAATGACTGTCTCACACAAATCATGTAAGATGTTATAAGGTGATTTTTAAATGATCATCTTTTTACTTTCGTCAAGAATAATAATGAACGTAGTTAAAGAAAAAAGCTTTCCAACACATATTTCGAGAAATATATAAGCGAGATAAACTCAGCTCGAAATATCAAATGTGTACAATGTAAAGTCTATATAGCTATACGTCTTATTCTCAATAGGATATAGAATAGAATAGACTTATGAGTGATAGATGAGTTCAAGTCTCCACATACCTTTTGTTGATGAAGTTCCGCCAAGCTCCCCTTAGTAGATCTTCGTCTTCAATCGATGAACGTCGTGAAGTCAAAAGCTCAACTACACATTCTATCCTAATCCGAGAATAGCTATAAGTAGACTAGAACTCAAGACTTATAATTTTGACAACTAAACTTGACAAACAAGATTGAGATAGAAACGCTTGCGAGTTCGACCAAGCAGTGCTCTAACAATCTCCACCTCTGTCAATTTTAGTGACAAAACTATCAATACATATGGGTTACAAAATAAATAAACTTTGTAGTTTCTCATCCAAATGCTTGATTTCCTTGGTTCTTCAACATTCCTTGAATTCTTCGTCACTCCAAGTACTCCAGTGATTCTGAACGTGTTCAACTCCGCATCATAGTTGTTGAAGATCCGTAGCCATAACAATAAGAAAACAGATGTTCTCAATTATTGTTATACAGTGCCATAGTATTATTACACATCATCAAAGTGCAATTTTATCACAACTTTGACAATAATACTACGGTGATATGTATCACTCCCCCTTAGTAAATACTTCATCTCACAATGAAAACCACTCCCCCTTACATAATGATCCGTAAACCATATGTAGTTAGTGTGAACTACAAAATAATTCTCCCCCTTTTTGTCAATATAAATTGGCAAAGGTATGAAAACTAGCGGGATCATAATGAAATTCTCAAAGAGATTATTCATGATTAAAAGAGAACATATCAACTTTGTTTCGATGATTTCATATAGTCGAAACTTAGTGTATTCATCAAGGAGTTTATAAAGATACAAAATAACTCCTACAATATTCCAAAGCCGCACTCCCCACAAAGATTTGGAAATTAAGCACAAGTTCAATTAAGAACTCTCCCCCATAAATTGTCATTCCCAAAAGAACAACAAGAGCGACCTTACTTTCTCGAGAGAAGAAGGATTTCTTTGCCTGGCCAAATTGGGGTATACCCAGATTAATTGGGGTATACCTAATGAGACAAAACCCAGGTCATTTAGAAGTAAAACAGGCCACTCCTTAACCATGTATTTTCAAAAGTAAGAAATACCGATAGGTCCTAGAAATAATATATTAGAGTGAGTTTGGTCCAGTTGACCAAGTCAACTGTCTGTTTGGTCCTTTTTTAAAATATATATTATTGTTTGGTCCTAAAAATAATGGTTTGGTCCTAGGGTGACGTCATGGATGATGTAATTGTCATCTTGTAGTGGCAGAAATACCCTTTTGGGTCCATTACATCATCCATGATGTCACCCTAGGCATATATACTAAATTATCAAGAGAGATGAAATCATTTTCAGATTTACTTTCTCTCTAATCTTTCTTTTCTTTTCCAGATCTACTTTTTTCTTTCTTTTTTCTTTCTTTTCTGCTGCATAGAAAAGATGAAGTTTTTCTAGGGTTTTTATTTGCAGAGATGAAACAAGAAACGATGTAAACGAGTTTTTCTTGAAGATTTCTAGGTTTTTAATCTGCTGCTACTGTTGAAGTTCATCTTCGTCGCTGTTGAAGATGTAAACGACCTTTCTTGAAGATTTTTGATCTGCTACTGCATCTGTTTTAAGATGTTGAAGACGACGATGAATCCGATCTGTTTGATGAAGACGACAATGAACCCGATCTGTTTGATGAAGACGATGGAAGATGATGGAAGATGATGTTGCTGCTGGTGTTTGAAGACAACGTTGTTGCTGCTGCTGTTGAAGACGTCGAAGAAGATGAAGATGATGATGATGTTCATTTTTACAAATGAACTCTGTTTTTTTAGGTTTTTATCAGGAGTTCATTTCTGAAATGAACTCTGTTTTTTTAGGTTTTTATCAGGAGTTCAATTTGACAAATAAACTCCTGATAAAAGGTGATTTCTGAAAAATAAGTAGAAATTAACAGGAGTTCATTTTGACGAATGAACTGCTACAAAAAATAAGTTGGAATTAACACGGAAGGGTACTTTGGTCCATTTAATATTTTTAAATAATTATGAACCAAACAGTAAAGGCGTTTTCCCATAGGACCAAACAAACATAGGACCACCTAAAAAAGGACCAAACGATTATTTTCCCTTTTCAAAATGGCTAATATACCCTTGTTTAATTAACCAAAAAAAAATCTGATTATGTTAATTAATTGAGTTTAGATTAATTAATTGAGTAGATTAAAACTTTTGAAACTATGAATTTAAGTTATGAAATTTTGTTTTTGATTGAACTTATGTGGGAAGATTTTTGATGAATTTTTTCTTCTTCCGAGAATATGTTTTGCAACGGAAAACACTTCTAAAAAGGGGATTACAAAGCTGATGTATGAAATCATACTCAAAATTAAAGAAGAAATCGACACTTTCAGTTCTGAAACTATGAAAAATCGGCAAGGTCGACGAATGAAGACAATGCCGACTAACATTGGCCGGCAGGGTCTACGAATGAAGAGAATGCCGACTACCTTTGGCAGGCAAGGTCTGGGAATGAAGAAGATGCCGACTTTATTATTTTGGACACACAGGAGACTTTTGCAAATGCTTCAGTAGTCGGCATGTTATTGATTTCTTACCTTGTCGGCTATCTTATAGTCGTCATACAATAAATTTCTTACCTTGCCGACTAATATACAGTCGGTAGGTTTCTTTTCATCTACAGTGCCGACTAATAAAAAACTTGAACTAAGGAAAATTAAGTTTCTGTGACATAAAGTCGGGATGGTACAAGTCTAAGAAGACGCCGACTAGAGAAAAGTCGGCAAGGTTGGTTATTGAATACCTTGACGGCCCTTGTTATTGTTTAACAGTCGCCATGGCAGTTATGAAAAGTCGGCATGATCTTCATGTTACGACCTTGCCGACTACCATTAAAATATTAAGGCCGCCATCTAAATTTAAAAAAACCCTGCCGACTAACGACCCTGAAAATCATAATTTTCGATTTCTAGCATAATATAACAATCAAAACACACAACACAATGATGGGTTTAAGTATAAACATCACTTACAATCTTCTTTTCGCCGATAGAGGGTTCTTTTCAGCATCTTCAGGGATTGCATTCTCGGGTTTAATCGTTCCAACTTTTCCCTTACCTTTTTCCTCTGATTTGGATCTTTTGATATTACCTGTTGAATCTCTATTGCTACTTGATTGTTTAGAATCAACAATTTTTTGTAGAAAATTAAAATTGAAATTTTTGGTTGATTTTAGGTTGATGGAATAAGATGAAGGAAGGAAAAGAGCAGAGGGATTAGAGAAGAGAGATTAGAAGAAGATTAAATGTTTTTTAGTTTTTAAGTTTAGAGTTTAGTTTTTAGGTTAATTAGTTTAGGGGTATTAAAGTAAAATCAACACTTTTGACCACCCCTTAGCAAAGGCACGAGGTCCATATAAATTTGGGTATACCCCAATTAATCTGGGTATACCCCAATCTCGGCAGGTTTCTTTGGACATTAACAAAATCACATGAAACATGAATTTGTATCCAGAAAACTCCAATTAAATTAACCACAAGAGAACCTTAATGATTAATTTAATAGGAAACGCACAACATAAGAAAACTTACGGAGCCATACAATGCTTTCACATAGAAGTGGATCAGGGAAAGATCAATATTGCGGAATATTCAAAAGTTAACTTTTATCAATATTTGCATAAAGACATAATATACTTTGGAAAAGCGGGGGTCTAACAACCACACCTAATATTTCGTTAGGCAATCTATATGGACTAAGTCCAATATAATTCCAAAAGAATCAACTAGATAATAAGACTCAATCAAGGAAAATATTTCCAAGAGTTATATCTATGTTTCTCATTGTAACCAACAAATCAAACAGATGGAAATCCGTGAGCCTGATTATTATGAGAAACATCTTGAACGGTACCAAAGACCAATGTTCAAGTGTCAATCAATTTCAATCAACAACCAAAGGTTGGATTTACCAATTGATTGAACTATGCATAACCTATGATATTTAATTTATATAAACAAATATAATGCGGAAAAGAAATAACACATACACCAAAAGTTTTGTTAACGAGAAAACCGCAAATGTAGAAAAACCCCGGGACCTAGTCCAGATTTGAACACCACGCTGTATTAAGCCGCTAAAGACTCTAGCCGACTACAAGTTAACTTCGGACTGGAATGTAGTTGAGCCCTAACCAATCTCACACTGATTAAGGTACATTCATGTTCCTTATGTCTCTGAATCCCAGCAAGACTCTACGCACTTGATTCCCTTAGCTGATCTCACCCACAAATAAGAGTTGCTATGACCCAAAGTCAAAGACTTGATAAAAAAATCTGTCTCCCACAGAAAAGTCTATTCTGATAGATAAATCTGTCTCCCACAGAAATACCTACGAAGTTTTTGTTCTGTCTTTTGATAAATCAAGGTGAACAGGAACCAATTGATAATCCGGTCTTATATTCCCGAAGAACAGCCTAGAAATATCAATCACCTCACAATAACTTAACTATCTGTCTCCCATAAAAATACCTACGAAGTTTTTGTTCTGTCTTCTGATAAATAAGGGTGAAGAGGAACCAATTGATAATCCGGTCATATATTCCCGAAGAACAACCTAGAAATATCAATCACCTCACAATAACTTAATTATATGGTAGTAGAACAAGTTATTGTAGAATGAGACGAAGAGCTTTGTGATTACTTTTTATATCTTACCTATTAGAGATAAATCTCGAGCAAATCTTAGAGAAGATATTACTCAATACGATAGAACAAATAAGATCAGAACACGTAACTATAGAGAAAATAGTTGGGTATGTTCAGAATCCCAATGAAGTCTTTAAGTCGTTAACCAATAATGGTTTTAGGAAAAACCTAGGTTAAAGGAGAATCGACTCTAATCGCAACTAGTATCACAAAGGATGTGTGGGGATTAGGTTTCCCAGTTGCTAGAGTTCTCCCTTATATAGTCTTCAAATCAGGGTTTGATAACTTTGTGACAAAGCAATCAATATTCACTGTTAGATGAAAAACCTGATTTAAGATTCAAACTAAGTTTAAACCGTTAGATGGTCTTAGCTTTTTACATACAAATGAAATATACCTACATTTAGATATGGGCAACCGTACCTAAACGTGTATGTTGAGTTGCCTCAATAACAGTTAATCGAAGTTAGCCATAAGAACATTTTTTTGTCAACCATGTTCATCTTAACACTTCTAGATCAAATGATACTCATATGAATCTAATTGTGTTACTCATAGAGTTGTTCAATTGTTTATATTCTCATAGAAGTATACAACACACAATTAAAGAAAAATCGGATTGATTCAAAAGAATCATTTCATGAACATTTTATCCACGGTTTGCAAAGATTGCATTCCTTAATATATAAATGTATTTGTTCATGAGTATGAATTCATACTTAACCAATTTTAGAACTTAACCACATAAGTTTGTAAACGGGTACGCAAACTTAAGTTCCGGACTTGATCCTTTCCGACAATTCACAAACGGTTATGCATACTGTCGTTTCGGACCAAACTCAGGTGAATAAGTTTGCAAACAGGTACGCAAACTTAGTTTCCGGACTTTGATAGTCAAAATTGTTCGCATACGGGTATGCATACTTGGTTCCCGGACCTGAATCATTCTTACAACAGTTTGCATATGGGTATGCATACTGTGCTATATCCAGACAATGATTAATTGTTCTAAACTCCAATTTCAATCATTGAAACATTCTAAGAAGACGACAATAGCTGTTTCACACAAACTATTAGCTTATAAACAATTTTCAAGTGATCGAATGATCAATACGAAACATTCCGAGTCTACATCAAATGACTGTCTCACACAAATCATGTAAGATGTTACCAGGTGATTTTCACATGATAATCTTTTGACTTTCTTCAAGAATAATAATGAACTTAGTTAAAGAAAAAAGATTTCCAACACATATTTCGAGAAAGATATAAGCGAGTTAAACTCACCTCGAAATATCAAATGTGTATAATGTAAAGTCTATATAGCTATACGACTTAGTCTCAATAGGAGATGGAATATAATAGACTTCTGAGTGATACATGAGTTCAAGTCTCCACATACCTTTTGTTGATGAAGTTCCTCCAAGCTCCCCTTAGTAGATCTTCGTCTTCAATCTATGAACGCCATGAAGTCTAAAGATCAACTACACATTCTATCCTAATCCGAGACATAGCTATAAGTAGACTAGAATTCAAGACTTATAGTTTTGACAACTAAACTTGACAAACAAGCTTGAGATAGCAACGCTTGCGAGTTCGAAAGAGTAGTAACAATCTCCCCCTTTGTCAATTTTAGTGACAAAACTATCAATGCATATGGATTACAAAATAAATAAACTTTGAAGCTTCTCATCCAAATGCTTCTTCAACATTCCTTGAATTCTTCGTCACTCCAAGTACTCTAGTGATTCTGAATATGTTCAACTTAGCATCATAGTTGTTGAAGATCCGTAGCCATAACAATAAGAAAACAGATGTTCTCAATTATTGTTATACAATTTCATAGTATTATTACATAGCATCAAAGGTCAATTGTATCACAACTTTGACAACAATACTATGGTGATATGTATCACTCCCCCTTAGTCAATACTTCATCTCACAATGAAAACCACTCCCCCTTACATAATGATCCGTAAACCATATGTATGTAGTATGAACTACAAAATAATTCTCCCCCTTTTTGTCAATATAAATTGGCAAAGGTACGAAAACTAGCGGGATCATAATGAAATTCTCAAAGAGATTATTCATGACTAAAAGAGAACATATCAACTTTGTTTCGATGATTTCACATAGTCGAAACTTAGTGTATTCATTAAGGAGTTTATAAAGATACAAGATAACTCCTATAATATTCCACAGCCGCACTCCCCACAAAGATTTGGAAATTAAGCACAAGTTCAATTAAGAACTCTCCACCATAATATGTAATTCCCGAGAGAACAACAAGAGCGACCTTACTTTCACAAGATAAGAATGATTTCTTTGGAAATTAACAAATCGCATGAAACATGAAATTGTACCCAGTAAACTCAATTAAATTAACCACAAAGGAACCTTAATGATTAATTTAATCGGAAATGCTCAACATAAGAAGACTTACGGAGCCATACAGTACTTTCACATATAAGTGGATCAGGGAAATATCAATACTGCGGAATATTCAAAAGTTCATTCTATCTTTTATCAATATTTGCATACTGACATAATAGACTTAACTTTTGACATATATGGGACAATCATAGTTCACGGACGTAAACACACATATCCCATAACATTATTTGCAATATATGAAACCAATAAAGATTAATACTGCAAAATCATCTTCCAAATAACTTAGAATATAAATAAATAAATCTAAAACATTGCAAGATGAAAATCATTGGCAATAGCTAAGTGTAATCACAATATTTGCTATTCCAAACCCTAGTTATCCTTTTTAAAACACAAGAATAAATTCTCATAAGAAGTTTCCTAGACATATAAAAATTCAACAAGCTAAAAACAGATGACTCATAAACCGACAAAACCGATAATGAAATGAAATCAAAGAGAACTTCCGGAACCTTCACGAGTCTTGAGTCCTTTGAGCTTGTTATTGACAGCATCCATTGCTTCTTCAGAGAAGATAGCCTCATTGAGAAATTATTTACTATGTGTCTTCATGAGAACAAGGTCAGAATTAACCTTTTTTATCTCAGTTCGTAACACATCGAGACCCTTCATAGTATCAACGAGCTGCAGTTTCGCTTCTTCAAAGTATTTAAGAAAATCATGAACCAATTCGGTCGAAACCATCTCATCATTCTCTACATCTTGATTAGTATAAGCATAGTAGCATGAGACATCAGAATAATCCTCAGGATTTTGATATTTGATATCATCAACTTCTACTAGGGTTCTTTTCTTCTTCCCTTTGGACTCGAAACCAATACCTTTATCATGAAAACCTATTGCAAAATCACAAGTGCGAGAAGGTGATGACATTCTTGACAATAAGAAAATAACCTAGAGTACGCGTACGTGACTCAATAGGATTGGTATTTAAAAGGTTTCTTAGGGAATAACTTTAGGGTTTCTAAAAATTGGTTCGTGACAAGAAAATGTGGATACCCATACGAAAACCAATAAGATCCCAAAACAAAACTTTTAAGAGACAGTAAAGTACTTCTTTACAAGGAAAAGAGGACACAGCAAAATTTTGCTACGTGAAAGATTTTTTTCACAATTTTTGGCTCAATAGGTTTTATATGCTCACAACAGGAAAAATTTAGATCACAAAAGTAGCTCACAACTCATTTTGCAAAAAACAAACTTTTCAAAAACCTTAAAAGAATAATCGAAGAGATTTTTGAAACAAAACAATACTTAGGCAAAGCTATATGTAGACAAAAGTTTAGCTATGAACGATATGAAAATAGCTCAACTAATCAGAAAGCATTTAGCCAATAAGTATACCTGATTATTAGCATTTCCTACTCAACATGATTTTTCATGAGTAAGAATTCAACCCTTGTGATTAATTAACGCAAGTATGCGCTTTATGCTCATCAAATGAATATTGTTCATGGTTAATCCTCTCTTTCCTTCTAATATTTGGAGGAAACCCTTTTTGATGTGAAAAGTATCATAAAACTTACTATCCTCAAAGTATGAGACGAAGTTTGAATCCTTACCAGAAGAAGATTGTTTGGAGGATTTTGACATCCTATTGATGAGATCCTTGTATCCTTCAATTATCAGATTAATGTTGTCCTTCATATCTTCGTTGTTGTTTCTAGCAACTGGTACCTTTCTCACATCTTGAACATCATCCTTCACCTTAAGTTGAGAAAGACTTTTCTGAAATCTCCTTGACCGATTTGTATTAATGCTACAATTAGTTCGAACGTTCGATGAGCCGATATAACTAACTTTCCTTGAAATATTCACAAGGTGAGTACTAAAACCAAAAGGTTTAGACATACGAAAGTTAGTTACACCTTTGAGTATTAAATCTAAGGTGTGTTGAAGTCGACCAATATAATTGTCACTCAACCTCGATTTGCTCTTCCGTTGAACATGTCCTTTTGAATCATAAAAGAGAAATACTTTCTGATCAGCGGAGTGATTAGAGTTTGTAGAATTAACAAGATCGTTAGAAGATTTTTTCCTTCCGTGAGATGTGGTGTTTCCTTGATCAGTGGATGAACCAAGCACCTCTTTAGTAAGCGGAAGGGTTTGTAGTTTAGCTTTTGAAACGGGTTTCAACAGAGAAACATGATTACTAGTAGTAATATTTTCTATCATCGCCGTTGAATCAGAAGTGATTGGTATAGTGGATTCCATAGAGCATCCTTTACATTGAATAGAGAGATTACTCAATAGATGTTCTATTTCTAAGGCATTTTCCTTGAGTTTATCCTTGAGTAAGGGTCGAGATGAACACACTGCAGCATTTTCCTCACGAAGAACCCTTAATTGGGAATCAAGATCTTTTATCATACCAATCATCGTATTGACCTTGTGTTTCATCCTATTGATTTCAACTGCCTGGATTCTAACAAGTTTTAGAATCGCTGCACTCTCTTGGGTTGCTTCCCTTTCTACTTCAGAGTCGGACTCATCAGTAAGATAGTCAGGGTAACACAATTCAATACTTGTCTGTTTCGTAGGAACAAAATGTGCATCTATATATATGCGAGATCGACAAGTCTTTCTCTTTAATAGATTTCATAGAAACAGAACTTTTGTCTCCGGTGATGCGTTTTTCAGAGATAGCACTACTGTCCATAGAGTCAGATTGCTCCAAACACAGACTTATGAGGTCTTAAACGTGTTTGCCTGCTCTGGTACCAATTAAAAAAGCGGGGGTCTAAAAACCACACCCAATATTTCGTTAGGCAATCTGTATGGACTAACTCAAATATATTTCCAAGAGAATCAACTAAAAAGTCAGAATCAATCAAGGAAAATATATCTAAGAGTTATATCTTTGTTTCTCAATGTAATCAGCAAATCAAACAGATGGAAATCCACGAGCCTGATTATTATGAGAAACAACTTGAACGGTACCAAAGACCAATGTTCAAGTGTCAATCAATTTCAATTAACAACAAAACGTTGGATTTACCAATTGATATAAACAAATATAATACGGAAAAGAAATAACACATACACCATAATTTTGTTAACGAGGAAACCGCAAATGCAGAAAAACCCCAAGACCTAGTCCAGATTTTAACACCATATTGTATTAAGCCGCTACAGACTCTAGCATACTACAAGTTAACTTCGGACTGGAATGTAGTTGAGACCTAACCAATCTCACACTGATTAAGGTACAATCATGTTCCTTACGTCTCTGAATCCCAGCAAGACTCAACGCACTTGATTCCCTTAGTTGATCTCACCCACAACTAAGAGTTGCTATGACCCAAAGTCGAAGAATTGATAAACAAATCTGTCTCCCACAGAAAAGTCTATTCTGGTAGATAAATCTGTCTCCCACATAAATACCTACGAAGTTTTTTTTCCGTCTTTTGATAAATCAAGATGAACAAGAACAAATTGATAACCGGTCTTATATTCCCAAGGAACACCTAGAAATATCAATCACCTCATAATAACTTAACTATATGGTAGTAGAACAAGTTATTATGGAATCACAAAGAATGAGACGAAGAGCTTTGTGATTACTTTTTATATCTTACCTATCGGAGATAAATCTCGATAAATATTAGAGAAGATAGTACTCAATACGATAGAACAAGTAGGATCAGAACACTCAACTACAGAGAAAATAATTGGGTCTTGCTTCAGAATCCAAACGAAGTCTTTAAGTCGTTAACCTATAATGGTTTTAGGAAAAACCTAGGTTAAAGGAGAATCGACTCTAGTCGCAACTAGTATCACACATATGAATCTAGTTGTGTTACTCATAGAGTTTTTCAATTGTTTATATTCTCATAGAAGTATACAAGACACAATTGAGGAAAAATCGGATTGATTCAAAAGAATCAGTTCATGAACATTTTAGACACAGTTTGCAAAGATTGCATTCCTTAATATATAATGTATTTGTTCATGAGTATGAATTCATACTTAACTAATTTTATAACTTAACCATATAAGTTTGTAAACAGGTAAGAAAAATTAAGTTCCGGACTTGATCCTTTCCGGCGGTTCACAAATGGGTATGCATACTGTCGTTTCGGACTAAACCCAGGTGAATAAGTTTGCAAACGGGTACGCAAACTTAGTTCCCGGACTTTGACAGTCAAAACCGTTCGCATACGGGTATGCATACTTAGTTGCCGGACCTGAATCATTCTTACAACAGTTTGCATACGGGTATGCATACTGTGCTATATCCAGACAATGATTAATTGTTCTAAACTCCCATTTCAATCATTGAAACATTCTTAGAAGACGATAATAGCTGTCTCACACAAACTATTAGCTTATAAGCAATTTTTAAGTGATTGAATGATCAATACGAAACATTCTGAGTCTATATCAAATGACAGTCTCACACAAATCATGTAAGATGTTACCAGGCAATTTTCATATGATCATCTTTTGACTTTTTTCAAGTATAATGATGAAGGTAGTTAAAGCAAAAAGCTTTCCAACATATATTTCGAGAAAGATATAAGTGAGTTAAACTCATCTCGAAATATCAAATGTGTATAATGTAAAGTCTTTATAGCTATACGACTTAGTCTCAATAGGAGATAGAATAGAATAGACTTCTGAGTGATACATGAGTTCAAGTCTCCACATACCTTTTGTTGATGAAGTTCCTCCATGCTCCCCTTAGTAGATCTTCATCTTCAATCGATGAACGCCGTGAAGTCTAAATCTTAACTACACATTTTATCATAATCCGAGAGATAGCTATAAGTACACTAGAAATAAAGACTTATAGTCATGAAAACTAAACTTGACAAACAAGCTTGAGATATCAACGCTTGCGAGTTCGACCGAGCAGTGCTCTAACAGACTTAAGTTTTGACATATATGGGACAATCATAGTTCACTGATGTAAACACACATATCTCATAAAATTATTTGCAATATATGAAACCAATAAAGATTAATACTGCAAAATCATCTTCCAAATAACTTAGAATTTAAATAATTAAATTTAAAACATTGCAAGATGAAAATCGTTGGCAATAGCTATATGTAATCACAATATTTGCTATTCCAAACCGTAGTTATATCCTTCTTAAAACACAAGAATAAATTCTCATAAGAAGTTTCCTAGACAAAAATCAAGTTTCTTTGATAACTTCATACCATTGAAAGACTCCATCATAAAATGTATCACTGATGATATCCTTGATTTTTGTGACCGTGGAGATTCCATGTTCATGGGTTAGAACATTTACTTTTCGAATTACAATACGGGAAAGCTGCCTAGCTTTGATGCAGTCCACGATGAGTTTCTTCTGATTCCGTATCAAGACCTTTTGATTTTCAAGGATTTTGGTCTGACTATTAATGAGTTGATTTATTTGCAGTTGAAGGTTTGCAAATTCGACCTTTGAGTCATTCTGAAAAAGGATTAAAACCTCGACAGATTCACCAATCCAGGAGTTGTACTCTTTCCTTGCAATCATCTTTTTCAAAACAAGTTCTTGAACTGAATCACATCCTTTAATGTCTTCTTCCATCTCAGGATTCTCCACTTCCTAAGGTCTTGAATATTTTTCCATATAATTTTTTATTAGGGATGTAAAACAATATAATATATATATATGTTTACGAACAAGAGAAGGACACCCTTGTTATGGAAACCCTAAAAAGTCCCAACCAGAAGACACGGATGTTCGTGGACTAGTTGTAGAAAGTTAATGGTTCAATAATAAAAACAAACTAAAATAAGAAAATACACTTTGTTTTCCAATGTCTCATATCTTTTCATTTTTAATTAGATCACATCTTGAAAAGATACAATGGTTACTAGGAGTCAATATATGACTCAACTTTTGTAAATGAAGAATACAATATTAACACAAACGTATGATCAGACGATGATATACAACGAACTTGAGCATCCCGCAACTATCATCCTTGCAACTCTCAAGTTAGATACAAGGATGAAGATACCTAGGCTTAGGTAGCAGAGTGATAAGTAATCCCACCAAAAAAATTGAGGGGGGAGTTGTAAATACCTTCTGAGTATTTGTGTGGTGTATTCCTTACTTTCCTTCGATTATGTCTTATTCTAGAAGAATTTGACATAGACCCTTTTGAGTATCCATCAGAAGGATTTTTCTGAGGATTAAGTCTATGACCTCTAGAGATTGGTTCCAGAAGATCATAATTATGAAAATTTCATCTCCTAAATTTAGGTCTACCAGACTTATTCTCATTAATGCTGGGAATGTGTACATTGGTGCAAAAATTTGTACCATTAAGAGGGACACGATTCCTGTAGAGGTTTCTAGAAGAGTGACTTTGGAAACCTCGTGCATGAGAGGTCTGGTTTTCTGCAGGAATGAAATCAATTGTAGATGTCATCAGACTATTTACTCTATCGACAGTAAATATTCTGATGAATGAGTCTCGATCAAACGTTTTTCTCTAATTGAATCTTCTTTAACAATATCTTCAAGAGCACTAATCTTTTCACGTTGTAGAGTAGTTTCTTGAACAAGGTTTTCGATAATGTTAGAGAAGGACTCAACGATACTGTAGAGTTCCCGTTATCTACTAAGAGACTTCTCAAGTTCATCAATGAGCTGAGCATGTTTTTCTTCAAGAGACATAATTTTAGAATCTTGAATATCAATAATCTCAGCAGATTTTTTTAAAGTTATGGTGAGTTCCATTTCATATTTTGACATAACGTCAAATGTCAAATCGGAGGGAATGTTATCAGAATCTGATAGCAAAAAGTTTCTACCTCGAGATTCGAAAGAATCAGCTAAGGAGTTATCCTTTGAGGTAATCCCAAGACATTTGGCTTAATCAAAAACTTTGGAAGACATTTTTAAGTGCGTAAAAATGAGACAGACTTCTATCCACAGAAATCAGATTGCTATAAACACAGACTTATGAGGTCTTAAACATGTTTTCCTTCTCTGATACCAATTGAAAAAGCGGGGGTCTAAAAACCACACCCAATATTTCGTTAGGCAATCTGTATGGACTAACTCAGATATAATTCCAAAAGAATCAACTAGACAGTCAGACTCAATCAAGGAAAATATATCCATGAGTTATGACTCTATTTCTCAATGTAATCAGCAAATCAAACAGATAGGAATCCGCGAGCCTGATTATTATGAAAAATAACTTGAATGGTGCCAAAAACCAATGTTCAAGTGTCAATTAATTTCAATCAACAACCAAAGGTTGTATTTACCAATTGATTGAACTATGCACAACCTGTGATATTTCAATTATATAAAAAAATATAATACGGAAAAGAAATAACACAGACACCAGAATTTTTTTAACGAGGAAACCACAAATGCAGAAAAACTCCGGGACCTAGTCTAGATTTGAACACCACACTGTATTAAGCCGCTAAAGACTCTAGCCTACTACAAGTTAACTTCGGAATGGAATGTAGTTGAGGCCTAACCAATCTCACATTGATTAAGGTACAGTCGCGTTCCTTACGTCCCTGAATCCCAGCAGGACTCTACGCACTTGATTCCCTTAGCTGATCTCACCCACAACTAAGAATTGCTACGACCCAAAGTCGAAGATTTGATAAACAAATTTGTCTCCCACAGAAAAGTCTATTCTGATAGATAAATCTGTCTCCCACAGAAATACCTACGAAGATTTTGTTTTATCTTTTTATAAATCAAGGTGAACAGGAAGCAATTGATAATCTGGTCTTATATTCCGAAGAACAACCTAGAAATATCAATCACCTCACAATAACTTAACTATATGGTAGTAGAACAGGTTATTGTGGAATCACAAAGAATGAGACGAAGAGCTTTGTGATTACTTTTTATATCTTACCTATCAGAGATAAATCTCGAGAAAATCTTAGAGAAGATAGTATTCAATACGATATAACAAGTAAGATCAGAACACGCACTATAGAGAAAATAGTTGGGTCTGGTTTCAGAATCCCAATGAAGTCTTTAAGTCGTTAACATATAATGGTTTTAGGAAAAACTTAGGTTAAATGAGAATGGACTCTAGTCATAACTAGTATCACACAGGAGGTGTGGGGATTAGGTTTCACAGTTGCTAGAGTTCTCCTTTATATAGTCTTCAAATCAGGGTTTGATAACTTTATGACAAATCAATCAATATTCACCGTTAGATGAAAAACTTTATTTAAGATTCAAACTAAGTTTCCACCGTTAGATGGTCTTATCTTGTTACACACAAATGAAATATACCTTCATTTAGATATGGGCAACCGTACCTAAACGTGTATATTGAGTTTGCTCAATAACAGTTAACCGAAGTTTTCCATATGAACACTTTTGTCGTAACCATGCTCATCTTAACACTTCTAGATCAAATGATACTCATATGAATCTAATTGTGTTACTCATAAAGTTGTTCAATTGTTTATATTCTCATAGAAGTATACAAGACACAATTGAAGCAAAATCGGATTGATTCAACAGAATCAGTTCATGAACATTTTAGCCACGGTTTTCAAAGATTGCATTCATTAATATATATAAATGTATTTTTTCATGAGTATGAATTCATACTTCACCCATTTTAGAACTTAACCACATATGTTTTAAAACGGGTACGCAAACTTAAGTTTTGGACTTGTTCCTTTCCGATAGTTCGCAAACGGGTATGCATACTGTCATTTCGGACCAAACTCAGGTGAATAAGTTTTCAAACGGGTACGCAGACTTAGTTCCCAGACTTTGACAGTTAAAACCGTTTGCATACGGGTATGCATACTTGGTTCTCGGACCTGAATCATTCTTACAACAGTTTGTATACGGGTATGCATACTGTTCTATATCCATACAATGATTAATTGTTCTAAACTCCCATTTCAATCATTGAAACATTCTCAGAAGACGACAATAGCTGTCTCACACAAATTATTATCTTATAAGCAATTTTCAAGTGATGGAATGATCAATACGAAACATTTCGAGTCTACATCAAATGACTGTCTCACACAAATCATGTAAGATGTTACCAGGTGATTTTCACATGATTATCTTTTGACTTTCGTCAAGAATAATGATGAACATAGTTAAAGAAAAAAGCTTTCCAATACATATTTCGAGAAAGATATAAGCGAGCTAAACTCAGCTCGAAATATCAAATGCATATAAGTAAAGTCTATATAGTTATACGACTTTGTCTCAATAGGAGATAGAATAGAATAGACTTTTTAGTGGTAGATGAGTTCAAGTCTCCACATACCTTTTGTTGATAAAGTTCCTCCAAGCTCCCGTTAGTAGATCTTCATCTTCAATCGATGAACGTCGTGAAGTCTAAAGCTCAACTACGCATTCGATCCTAATCCGAGACATAGCTATAAGTAGACTAGAAATCAAGACTTATAGTTTTGACAACTAAACTTAACAAACAAGCTTGAGATAGCAACGCTTGCGAGTTCGACCAAGCAGTACTCTAACACTTCATAATGTTTATGAAGTTGCTCGATCATGGGAACAACATTCAATGTTGATATACACCTTCTCTATTATACTTCTTCATCACAATGTCTTTTTCAGGAATGGTTTTCCCTAACGCATATCATGCGTTAACAATTTCAGACACCTTTTTATTAAAATCATCAAACGAATCTTCATCAGGCATACGAAGATTTTCCTATAAGAATTTAGGTTTTGAATCCTATCTTTTTTTTTAAGGTATCTCCTTCGAATCCGGTTTCTTAGATATCCCAAACATCTTTAGACTTAGTGCACGAGGTCACATGATGCTGAAGATCTTGGATTATGGCATGAATAATAACATTTAGCCCGTCAGAATTATGCTTTGCAGCGCTTATCTTGGTTCCACAATATACTGCTAACTCTTCTAAACAATGTTTTCGTCTCTAACAACTGTCGGAGGATTGTATCCTATTACTACATGTTTTCATGTCTTAAATTCACGGGATTGTAGAAAGGAACGCATAGCAATTTTCCACCATAAGTCATTTTTTCCATCAAACGCTGGTGGTATGTTTATCGAGATTACACTCATGTCCATATAGTCATATTGCTTCAAACACAGACTCATTAGGTCTTTCGCGTGTTTTCCTACTCTGATACCAATTGAAAATGCGGGGGTACCAAAATACAACACCAACTTTTTATTAGGCAACCTGTAAGGATTAAAGTCAGTTACAATTCCGAGAGTTATAACTCAATGAATCTCAATCAGAAATTATAAGAAGAGTTTATATCTCTTTCTCTCACAATCAATATCTAAACGGAGACAAGTCCGTGAACCTGATTATACCGTGAGAGTACTTGGATGATTCCAAAAATCAATATCAGAGATTAATCAAGTCGTATCCAATAATTACGATGGACGTATCTACTTCGATTGATTTACGTACAACCTGTGATATTTCAATTATAAAGATAAACAATATAATGTAGCAAAATAAATAACACAGATACCAGAAATTTTGTTAACAAGGAAACCGCAAATGCAGAAAAACCCCGGGACCTTGTCCAGATTTGAACACCAAACTGTATTAAGCCGCTACAGACTCTAGCCTACTATAAAAACTTCGGAGTGGAATGTAATTGTGACCAAATATATCGTTACAACAATTCAGTTATAGTCACGCTCCTTACTCCTATTGAATCTTGCAAGACTCTGCGCAGTTGATTCCCTTAGCTGGCGTCCTTTACAGCCTAAGAGCTGCTTCAACTCAATTGAAGACTTCAAACCAATATGCCTCTCATAGGTAAGCCTATATGTGATTTCCGTTTTGATCAAATATCAAGGTGAGATAGGAAATCGTTTGCAATAGACAAAGTCTAACAAACCTCAAAATCCGGTATACGACTCCCGAAGAGCATCCTAGATTATTATTCATCTCACAAGTAATTCCTACTCCGATTTCAATTAGGAATCGTTATAGAGGAATATACATGTGGAATCACAAAGTCTGAGACGGAGAAACTTTGCGATTTTTATCTATCTTGCCTGATCGGAGTGAGACTAACCAATCAGTAGCAAGATCAGGATACATGAACTATCAAGATAAAGATAGTTGGACCTGGATTCACGAATCCCTAGATGAAGTCTTTTTAATCGCTAAACCTAAAAAGGTTTAAAGGAGAGGACGACTCAAGATTACAACTAGGACAAACAAAAAAAGTGTCGGGGATTCAAAGATCCTAGTTACTTAAAGTTCTCCTTATATAAACTTTCAAAAAAGAAGAAGGTTGCTTTAGATTTAAGCCAAGGTAGCTTTGAAATCAAGCAATCAATATCCACCGTAAGATGAATCTTTTTTTTTTTTGAGATTAACACAACAAAATATACACTATGGTTAGGATGAACCATAACTGAACCATGTACAATAACTAGTTATTGAAAGGTTAGCCGAAACTACCCAGACGAACTATAAGCTTAATCATTTTCGCATAACACTTTAAGACTATAATCTTGAGTCACAACCATAGGTTAATGTGATCAAATATGTCTAGATGTGTTTTTATAGTGAGTTGTTCAAATGCCGATTATTTCATATAAATAATTCTGATGCATCTGAAAATTTTCGACAGGGCAGGTATGTGTACTTGGTACGTGTACCTACATCCAGTTTGTGAATTATTTTGTCATGGTACGTGTACTGGGTATGGATACCCTTAATACAAAAATGAGTTCAGGAGTTCCCAGAACTTTTTCGGTATGCATACTAGGTATGTGTACCAACCTGAGTTCACGAGTCACAAAAAATTTTGGGTTTGTATACCGGGTATGTGTGCCATCCTGATTTTATGAATCACAAAACTTTTTGAGTTTTCATACCGGGTATTTGTACTCAAAAGTCGTTTCCGAACTATAGCTACGCCAGTACGTGTACTGGGTACATGTATTGCGGCTCCGGACATATGGCAGTTTCGCCAGTATGTAAGCTGGTACGTGTACTATCCTGTGTTCAGATTTACAGTAGTTCTATATCTCTCTAATAATCAATTTGAAACATTCTCGAATAATATCAATGATATATATCACTGTTCCAGGCTATTTTCAAATGATAATCTCGAATCATAATTTAGGTCATAAATAATAAATTGTTCTTTACCAAATTCATCAAGTATGAACAAATGTTCTTAAGCATAGTCAACAAATTTTGAGAATAATTAATCAAGATAAACTTGACTCAAATTTTTGTTGTGCATGTAAAGTCTTCTTTAGTCATGCGGCATAGTCTCATAGATAGAAATGTGAAAACTTGAGTAATATGTGGTACAGTCTTCACTTTCCTTTTATTGATGAAGTTCTCCAAAATCTTTGGTTGATCTTCGACTTCAAACGGTAGAACGCAGTGATGTTTGGTACTCAACTACACACTTCTACCCTAATCTGAGACTTGACTAAATGTAGACTAGAAATCAAGATATAGTTTTGATCAACTAAATTTGAAAACAAGCTTGAGATAACAACACTAGTGAGTTCGACCGAGCAATGCTCTAACATGAACTATTTGAGATGTATCATTAGCCACAAATCTAGCAGCTGGAGTAATTGGTTACCACTTGCAGAATGGTGGTAGAATAAAAGTTATGACAGATGATTTAAGATGTCTCCCTTTCAGGCTTTATATGGGTTTTTACCTCCCCACCTAGCCTTTCCTTCCAATGCTACTACTTCTGTGGATGTTGTGGAAACTTACTTAAAATAAGAGACCACATGCTTGACATTCATAAAGAGTCACTCCACCAGGCTCAAGATAGGATGAAACTGTATGATGATTCTACAAGAGTGATGAGATCTTTTGAGGTGGGAGATTTGCGAGCATTTGTGTCATTAAGGAAAAATTTCAAACTCTCTGCCAAGTTTTATGGCCCATTTTAAGTCTTGTAGAAAGTCTTATAATTGCAGTTTCCTTCTCCCTCTCGCATCCATCCTGTGTTTCATGTCTCATAGCTAAAGAAACATAATGGTCTGAAGCACACTCCTTCCCCAACTCTACATGTTGTTGATCTTACATGTGAGATTATTATGCTACCAGAAAAAGTGTGGAAGACTAGAACCATTCTCAGGGGTAACAGAATGAAGTGTCAGGTGCTGATCCAATGAACTAACTCCTCACTGGAAAATGCTACATCAGAGGACATCTCCAACATTAAATCTCACTATCCTCATTTTGTCCTTGACGACAATGACATTTTCAGGGGTAGACAATGTCGTAATCCTCCAGTAAGGGCTATCCTTGAGTCCGCCATTAGTATAGTTGAGTGAGTACTACATTAATTCAGTTAGGCTGTTATAAATTTAGATTAGTGTGTGTTCGTTGGATGGAAACACATGTCTGTAATCCGACTAAGCTAGATTAGGGTTAATCATCAGCTATAAATGTGTAAGAGAAGTCTTATTCTCTATCTATCTGAATTAATGAATTAGAAATTATTGTGGCTGTGTTCATTTTTGACCAGATTTGGCTTAAATCTTTGGATTTGAGATTTATCTTTATCATTTTTATCATCCTGGCTGTTTGATTGTTGTAGGGATACAACACCATCTTTGGATAGTAATCAACAATGAAAGAAAAGAAGAAGGGTTCATGATGCTGTCGGCTGGGGAGAGAGGTAGGCTACCGTAGTGGGGAAAATAAAATAAAATAAGGTTTGTGTCCTTAAGGTCTTTGGCAGTAGGGTGGATAAAACATGTCGGCGTAAAAAGAAGTCAAAATATATGAAGGTAGGATTTAGGATCTTTTAAAATTAATTTGGGTGGTGAATAGGATGATTAAGGATGGGAATTAATATGGACGACAAATAGGAAAAATAGGTAGGAAATAGGTAAAACCTAACTGACTATAAAGTTGTGAGTACTATTACTCGACGACATGTAACACTGAGGCACTAAGATATCCATTTTCTGGTAATTATTTGATACCCGTTACCAATTAGAATTTTGAGAGCTCAAATACTTCAGGATCCGAATCATTCAGAAGCATATTCGTGCACTTTCTTACCTCAAATACTTCACCACTAAGATGCACATCCTAAAACTTAATTAAGTATATGCACATCCTAATGTATCACGGTGTTTGATCTTGCTAAGGAGATACGGATTTGGTTTACACATTCAGATATAAACACTACGGTGATCACGAAGCTTCACGATTAAGCACGTTTAGTTGATCAAGCCCTCGCCACCTGTGAGTGGAAGGAGAAAATTGATAATTTCTGCGGAAACATCACGATCAGCCAGATGATATCTCAGCATCAGATACCTCTCCACCAACATTCCACATAAATAAATTAATTAAGTTGCCGCATAAGGAAATTTAATTAGTTATCAACTCTTGCTTGATCTTGGAAACAACACTCGACCATATATTGATTGATATTGATATAGTTTACGGAGATACTAATAAAGATTTTCATCTGTCGTGACTGATTGATCTCCATAATATTATATCCTCAAAATCTTTATCCAGACGTTGAAATCTTCATTAGTATTTAGTATCTTCATAATGTTTATGAAGTTGCTCGATCATGGGAACAACACTCCATCCTGATATAAACCTTTTCTATGATGCATTTATACTTCTTCGCCCCATTGCCATCCCTAATTATACTTCTTCGTAGCCCCATAAGCCACATGGTCAGCTTTGATGATATCCTTGGAATACTTTATATTTTGCATTGTGAGCTGTATGTAGCGTTTGCTGTTAATCTCTATATATATATCACAGTGTTTTGATCTTTGAAGATAAGCACATTTGCATACCCTCACTCCTATTCCTTCACAAGCTAATTAAGCTAGGTCCCTTGATAAAACCTTTGTTTCTCTCTTTCTCTTTTAGTGAGTAGTCATGTCATGGTATACAGATCCTCAGTTGTTTATGGAAAAATCTGTTACTGGCTTTCAGTACGTTGAAGTACACCGTTGTCTAAAAGAAATTGGTAGCCCTGTCGACAAGTATGATTTTAAGTTTCAGGAATCAGTAGGATCAGTACAGGATTACTCTAAATATTTCTCCAATTTGGTTACTGAGATCGATATTGTAGATGTTTTCAATTCTAGCTTCCCTAATCACCGTGACCTGTTAGTAAACTGCGAAGGTTGGGTGGTCCACTGGGACGCACTGGCCCCCGGGAGCAAAAACAAGATCTGGTTTCGTGTGGAACCAAACTCACCATTCTGGAGTCTACCTGGTCTTACTAGAAAAAAATCAGAAACAGAATTGGAGTCATCTGAGAAACAACTAGCCCCGGAGAAAAAAGTTTCTGAATTAGAAGCCGATATTCTTAGCCTCGATAAGGAATTGCAAAAAGAGAACGATGAAAAGAGTGCTCTTATCGATGAGCTGGACCGAGAGAAAGCGGATAGAAAGAGTTGGAGAAAAGATTATCCATCTTAGAAGCAGAAAAATCCACACTCGAGGATGACAAGAATGACCTGGAGGATAAACTTGCTGTTTCAAAAGCCGACTATGCTAAGCTTAAAGCCAAGCAAAAGCAGTTGACAGGAGATCTCGATGTATGGACACGTGAAGTGGCAGATGTGCACAAGCAGCTGGACCGACAGAGGAGGGATAAACAAGCTCTTGAAAAAATCGTTCAGGAACTTACAACAAAACTTGAAGAATGCTGTGGAGGTAAATCAACAGATCAAGAAGAACCATGGTTGAGTGGTTAACCAACTCCTGGTAATTTTGTCCCTTTCGAGGATCTTGTTCCAGGGGTTACTAGGAAAAGTCGACCTTTGGCTATAGTGAAAAAAGATGACATGCAGGCCTTCGACGAGGATTATACAACCAACGTCAAAGCAAGTTATTTCTACCGAGGGATGGTGAATGATCGAGTGGTATATCCTATAGTGGTCATAAATGTTACAGAGTTGATTACCAATGGAGAAAAGGCGAAATTCGACCCACATGTTTGGAGTTTGTTTAACAATGCTGGAACTATTTATGCAGCCAGGAATCCATAAGACATTATGGATCAAAGCCATGCATGGGGAACTTCACGAATATCAACGTTTTATTTACTGAACAAGGCCTTCCATGCGTATGGTTTATCATATGGGGTCGATGTTTATTAATTTGCTTTGGATTGATTTGTATTTGCACTTGCTTGTATTTGTTTCAATATTGTGTCACTTGTGTGCTGAATTTGGTTTTTTGAGGTTGGTAAAATAAATTTAATTTCACATTCGTATGTTTTACTGGGTACAGATCCGTGTAACCAGGTTCAGCACGTTATGACAGTCAACCAAGAGATGATACAAGTCGGAATAGGCTTTACGACCTCTCTGACCACACCAAACGTAACATCGAGAAAACAAAATTTGATAGACTTTGATAGAAATATGATAAAGACTTGGACAACCAATCGCACAAAGGTTTTATTTAAACAAAACGAAATGACGAACTTGTGAATTCGTGGTTTCCGCTGATTGGAAGACCAATTAAAATCTCACCTGTGGATAAAATGACATTTCTGAGTCTGACGGCTTTCGGGCTGCATAACGATTTCCGGCATTGTTCAGAGAACACCAAATGTCTGGGTCAAATCTCGCCTTTCCTTCGTTTGGACTCAATTCCGCAACGTTTACAACCACCATAGGAAAGATTCCTCGATAGAAACGGTTGGCTTGAACATTAGTTGTAGTATCCTCACCGAATTTCGGTGTATCAGTAGTGATCGTTAGAGGAGTATCCCTTGGAATATTTTTCACATCAAGTTCGTCGAAAGGTACCCAATTACTAGCAACCTTACAACCACTCATCCATGGTTCCACATCATCACCACCGCCACGGCACTCTTTCAGTTTCGTTGTCAAATTGAGAATTTCGAGTACTGTTATTAGGAGGGAAAGATCGGATGCGAGGAGGAAAAGAATTCTATCAAAATTTGGTCAATTCATAATCAAAGAAAAACACTATTCAAGGATGTATGTATTTTGTAAATACCAATCATACCCTTTTTCTACTTCTCCTTTCTCTCGAAGAAAACCAAAACATGAAAAACAACATGATCGATCAGCCTAGTTTAAGACAAAACAAGACTCAATTCCTGATGATTTAGCCTACATGGATGATGTTCTCTAATTTGTTAAATAATGATTGTCAATAAAACTCACAAATAAATCAGTATCCAAATCTCTACCTAGCTTATGAGAAAACAATAATTTAATCAATCTTCTCCTGCTGCCATTAATAAATGTTCACCATGCTTGTCTAAATCACTGCCATCAAATAGTCAATAAATAGTCAGATCTCTATTTAGTTTTCGACTATAATTGCTTAATGATCTACTACCGTTTCTAGCTCATGGAAGGAAGAAACAAATTCAATTAATATTAATTTTGAATCAGCGTTTAAGAAAGATAGCAAAAGCTAATGATATCAATTTTTGGATCAGCGTTTAAAAAATTCAGGAAAACACTAATGCTTCCGTCCATTGGGGCAAAAGATGAAGATGAACATTAGATGACGGTCAGGTTTGATAGGTTAAGTTCAAGGGACAGTTATGACATTTCATCTTGGTTTGACGTGGTTCTTCCCTCCCACAAAATTCTTACTCCCTCCCCATAATCCTTCCCTCCTCATATCCATTCTTTCCCTCCAAATAACAACACTCAGAATTTCTTTCTCAAGAGCTTTCTTGTCATTCTTCTCCCGGTTCATCTGCTCTTTTAGACATGTTACATCATCCATCAACTTGGAATATTTTTCTTCAATCATCGTACACTTTCTCTCTAGAAAATATTTCCTAGACAATATTGTTTCAGGTTGAGGTACACTAGGTAGTGATAGCATATAATGTTGTAGAGTGTGTGAGAGTTGTGTGTGTGTGTTAGGTGTTACTAAAGTGTGCCATGAGCGCGTGCGAGTGCAAGAGATAATTGAGTCGAGAGAGAGAGTTTATAAACTCATGTCCTGTGTCTGTATTTGATTTATCTTTCTTATTCAATCAAATTGATTAAACCGTAAGCAATGTAGACATCAGGATTTCCTGTGTTATTATGGTATCAGACTCAGAAATCAATTTCTGAGGGTACCGATCCTAGCATGTTTCTTCATCAAAACCACCATTACTTCATCTTCAACAATCTCCATTACCCTTAAATCACCATCTTCTGCTGCTGCTACTGTGGATCGAGAGTTGAAAGCTGATTTCATGAATTCATCTTAGATTTGGGTTTAATTAGACTTACCTATGCGTTTCTATCTACATCTACAGCAACAGTTGGTAAATTTCTTCATCCGTCTCCATTAATGGTTGTTTTTGGTAGGAATTAGGGTTTTGATTTGGTTGATACCTTTGCTACGTCAACAAACAGGATTAAGCATGTATTTTAGATCTAAAATTCAGTTTTAGGGTTTGAGCTGTTGGCTTTTTCAATTTCCTGTTTGGTGTTTGGATTGAAATCTCTTACCTCATCAACTAAAATTGAGCATGTATTCATGTTTAGATTACTTTAGATTTAATCTCATGTGTTCAATTTCTACATATCTTGCTCAACTACATCCAGTTTCATCTTCAACTGCCTTATACATCATAATTAGCATGTGTTTTGCATCTAATTTCTTCATCAAGATCTGTTGTTCTTGTTCCCTGATGCCATGAGAGTCTGAGCGTGTTCTAGTCCATTACACCAAGGTCTAGTTAGGGCGAAAACTTAAAGTCGTTCCACTGATTGGATTCAGCAGAAGGTTGACAAGTTGTTGGTCTCAATTCTTATTTCTGTTAAGCGCGTATTTTTCATATATTTAATGTCGAATCCATGCTAGTAATTGCTTTTATTCTTGCAAATTATTGTATATTACGTTTGTTTTTCTCTATTTATATTTTATTAGGTGAATCATCCGAAAAGAAGTGAAAGAGCTACAAAAGTGAAATCTACAAGCGGAGAAGGGCCAAAGACCAAGTGGAACTCGTTCAAATATAGGAGTCCTTGATATCATCTCGAAGGACGAAAAGGCGAAGCCAATGGCGAAAGAATGGAGCCAATCCGACGTCGTATGAAGAATCAGGAAGCATTTGAAGCAAGCCAAAGTTATCGAAAACTAGAGAACCTACAAAACTGTTATAGGCACCCGAGTTTCTACTCAGGTCAGCCACGGAATATTAATTAAACTGTCAGTCTTCTATGACTGACAGTTGAATGGGAGCTGCTATAAGACGTGGGCTTTGATCGTAATGGAGCTTAAAACAGAGAATGAGTTGACGCGATTCTTGACAGTACGTGGGTTGTCGAGTCTGTGGTTGACGGAATGAAACAGGGAGTTTGTGATATTTCCGGTGATGGTTGCTGTGAAAGAATGGAAAGTCTGAGCTCGAGTTTACAAAGCAAAACAGGGAAGTGATGAACGGAAGTTGATGACGAGGATTTATTGATAATGGGTGCTGGGAGTGATGATCAATGGAGTTGGTTTTGCTGTTGGTCATTTATGGCACGGAACTGTTGATAAAAATATGGAGAACGAGCAGAGTTGATGGACTGATGGGTTGTTTACTTGTTTCGACAGGTGAGATCTTTACGAAGCTAATAACAGCACAAAGAAGTGAGAAAGTCGAGATGGTAGCTGGGGTGATGTATACCATGGCAGTGATGGGAGAAGCTCGCGATGGTAGCTGCTGTTGGTGATGGAAAATGGCTGATGGAGATGGAGACTCTCGAGAACAGGAGCTGCAGTCACTGCGAATGATGGACGGCAGTAAGATACGAGGGAGAATCTCGAGTTTGGAGTCTTCAGCTGAGAGTAAGAGAAGAAATGAAGGTGGCAGCGATGAAAAGATGAAGATGAAAGCAGTAATGATGGTGAACGAGAATGGAGCCGTGGACATAGTTGAACAGGGAGAGATCGAGAAGATTAGGAGGATGGTCTTGGTTCGAAACAGCAAGTGGTGATGTGATGCTGCCATTGGAGATGGAGTTGGCAGTAGTGAGACTGTCGGTGATGGAGGAGATGGATGTCGTGGTAATGATGGAAGATTATCGTGTCATGGCTGCTGGTGAGTAGGGAAGATGCCAGTGGTACTGAACGTTGCTGGCAGTTTCTACTGATAGTATCTGTGACGAGTTTGAGATGATAAACAAATAAGAGATAGAGAAGAAGGGAGAGTTTTCCGAGTGATGGAGTTGCCTGTTAAGATGGCAGTTGATAATGGTTGGTGCTCGAATGTTGGAAGACGCAATGTTGTTAGCTGTGAGTCTGTGGTGTTGATGAACATGGAGGTGTATTGCTTTGGCTGTTCGCGGAGGGCCTGGTATAAGTGAGTTGCCGCCGGAAAAGAAGCAAAATCCAGGGAAGAAAAATACTCACTGATAGATGAGTTTCCGAGAAAGTTTTGGTCGAGAAAGAAAATCCCGGGACTTTGAAAACTCACGGCGACTTGTTTGTCCGTGAGTCTGACGAGAGAAGTTAAAAATTCAGGGAAAATAATTTTTCACGGAGGCTCATGTGTCCGTTGGAAATCTGAAGGAATATAGGAGATTAGGCTGTCAGTTTCGGCAAACTGACAAGCCATTGAATTAGGAAATGGGCTGGACTTCTATGGTAACTCGTGGCCCATTCAAGCTATGTGTATTTCTCTCACGACCAAGACTTGGGCATGAGCTGTTTTGGGGAATTAGGCTAGGTTTTGGCAACTTGCTTTGCACCGGATTCAGCACGGACGTTTCTCAACTTGAAGACTATTTAAGAGACTTCTTAACCTAAAAAAAGAAAAAATCATCTCATATCTACACATCTCATAATACACTTTAATTCTTCATTAATATTATAGGGTTTACCCCTTTAGGGGGAAACCGGGAAACAGTGTAATCATGAGAAGCTAAACTTTTATTGATTAGGATGAATTCAAAGTTCCGGGTGTGAAGCTTAATTATTATACAAAGATTATTTGAAGTTTTTATCATATTATCGATTGTCTTTTCAATACCTAGGGTTTATGATTGATTTCTAGATTATTCAAGTGTACAATTGGATTAATCTTTTGATCAGTGTAATGCTAGTAAAAGTTGGATGATAAGTGTAATAGTCAAACAACTCTCTACACAAGTAGAAATCGCGAGACCTTGCAGAGGGATTCTGTGAAGCAATTGCGTGTGAAGACAACACCAGTAAGTGAACCGAGCGTACTGAGTTTAACTACTGGGATCAACCTAATTCACAAAGCCTAGAGCGTTCGATTGGATTACACCTTGAGTGAGCTACTACTTGGTGGTTCGGTTGGATAGAATCTGATATTGGAGAGCTTCCGTATCCGTGGTAAAAGGAGTTTTGGGGATAGCTAAGCGTACCTGCTATTCTACGGTTGGTGATAATTGATTCTTACAAAAGGTAAACGAGTATACTATGCAAGTCAACGTTTGGTAACGGCGAATGACTCCTAATCATATTTTTATCTTATTGTTTATTATTATTTTAATTATTCAACAAGCCCCCTTATCTTTTATTATTTTGCTGAACTAAATAACATATCAATTACACAGCTCTCTATGGGAACGATCTCTTACTACCGCTATATTACTAGTTAATTAGTGGGAAATATCTTGATTAATTTGTTGCACTTACGATACGCATCAAATTTTGGCGCCGCTGCCGGGGAGCGGTTGTTAATTGATTTGTTATTTGTTTAGCTTGTTTATATTTTTGTTTTTATATTTTTGTTTTGATTTTCTGTTCTTGTGAGTCGTCATGTTTCCTTATGGACATAACATGTACGGAGTACAAGACCAATAAAAATATTATGGTGGTAAACAATTTGGATTTCAATCTCATTCATATAACAACTACCAACCATACCTTACAGAGCCTTATGGATAATCTCATACATATCAACAACCTTATGATGGGTATGTAAGTGAGCAATCACAGGGATGGTAGGATAGTTATACTTCTGATCAGTTGTTTTCTAGTAATGTGCAAATGATAGAGAGTTTGGAAAGACCTACTCCTCTTTATCATGTTCTTTCTTCATTTATGTCAAAAGAAGAGATACGGTCTGAAAATTTCATCGTGAATAATGGCGGAAAATGCATTAATATCAGAAAACTTTCTAACCAATATGATCAGTTGGAAGAAGATGGAGCATCAGAAAAGACTCTCGAAGAAATTAACAAGGTAATACGAGCGGAACTTCAACGTCGTTGGGATATTGAAGATTATGAGGTAGACGAAGACTCTGATGAAGATGAGCAACCTTTGAGAAATCCTTGCAATAATGGTAATGTTATCCCAAATCTGGATCATTATAACGATCACTCTCCTATTCAAAAGGAGGAGAATGGATATGACATAACCGTTGTTATAAATGGTGTAACGTACTCAAACAATGATTTTAGGATTTGCACCAATGAACTAGACTTTCTAGGAGATGATTCTGATTCCGATGACGAATTTGTTGAAGAGATAGAGATTAAGAATGAAACCAAATTGGTTTAAGTTGTGGAAGACCCAATTGAGCTAGCCAAGGATTATAATGATGCTGAGATTTTGATTGAAGCAGAAACTGACGAAGAATGGCTAAATTGTTTGATAGAGGACCACGATATAAATGAGGTAAATAATTCATTGCAATTCTTTAAGAATGATGAGGATCCTGTAATATGAGATATTGTGGAAGGTTTGTCTAATCCTTTGCATATTTCTGAATCTTTTGATCCACATCACTTAGGGTTGAGTATTTGTGCTTCAAAAGTTTTAAAGAATTATTTTGCTTCTAATTATCCACCACTTGATGTGTTTGATTCTAGCACAATGCAGGTTCAACAAGAGGAACCTATAGAAGCTCCTTTATTTTATGTTCTCTATCCACTTTTGAGTGTAGAAAGGATTAAGTGTGGGGGAAGCTTTCAATCTATAACAATTTCATTATTCATATGTTATGCTAATCATTGTGTGAAGTTGTAACTAGAATTGCAGATTGTTTTCTTGGTAGACTACTAGATTTTCAGATTGTTGGTATATGGACGATAACAAGAGAGTCGGGCTGACGACTTTAAATCAAGCGCTAAATGGGAGGACACCCATAGGTTTTGTATCTTAAACCCTTTTATTTTTTTTGTTTTTATTGTTTTCATATCATATTTGCATCCCCATGTTTAATTTCATTGAGTCTGGAATCTATCTTAGAAGAGAATTATGACGAATACCTTTTCGTCATAAAAATTCAGACTGCGCGTAGTTCAGTCCAGAGACCATAACTGTCAGATCATTTATCGAAACACTGTGCCCTTTTTACACTTTGTATAAAACACGTATATGAACAACTTTTGTGAAATGGAGTTTTTCCAAATTCCTTACCAATTTGTACAGGTTTTGCATTTTATCTGCTGTTACGTCAGAATTCAGAATTTTCGGTTTTACACATTGAGGACAATGTGAAGTTTAAGTGTGGGGGAGTATTTTGCATGTAGATTTTTCACAATTTTTTTTTTACATATTTGCATGAAAAAACTCCAACTTGTAGTTAGTTTAGAGTCACATAGTATACATGTCGCTAAGATTACATCGGAATTCTCACAAAAGTGACTGAACTTAAAGATGACAGAGAACGTGATCGGGTTTCTTGCTTGTTTGAGAGTTAAAGTTGGATTTACCCATACCAGTGGAAAATGAGGTGCAAACTGAATTCAATATTAGAGTTGTGATCCCCTATAGTGGAGACTACCTATTGTTACATCATGTGAGGCACCGACCTTCAATTCTTTGTACGTGTCTAAATATGTGCTTTTAGAGTGTGTGCCACCGTACGTTAATTCCGAGTAGAATGGTGAGCTACCCAACCTCCCACCAATAGAAGCACTACTTTGATCTCTTGAGTGTTATTTTATCAATCATGATGGTGACATCGAATTGCTAACTTACATACCACTTGTAATCTTGTTCGCAGTTAACACCATCCACTTTATCTCTCTCTACACCAACAGGTCCATAGAAACATCATCATCATCAACAAGAGGAGCGACATCAAAATCTACAAGGAAAGTTGAAGACGTTTGAGGTTTACAAGCAACAATACATGGAAGAGAAAATATCATATCCAAGTAAAGCAACATACAATGAGCAGATTTTATATATAATGTTGAAGACTTACATATAAGGAGCGGAATTCTATATCTAAGTATGAAGACTTATTTACAAGAGCGAAGAAAATCAAAAGATGAGAGTTATTGAAGTTTATGATTCAAAGACAATACAAGTTGTGAAGATCAAAGTGGTAAAGTACTTCTTTCATGGCCATGTTATTTTAATTTCGTTATTATTTTTGTAGTTGCAATCTTTTTGTTTAAAGAAAAAAAAAATACAAAAAGAAAAAAAAATAGAAAAAGAAAAAAGAAAAAGAAAATAAAAAATAATATACAAAAAGATTTGTATTTAGGTTGTTATTTGTTCAATAAGGTCACAAGGAAGAAAAATTTATAAGGAAGTTTCAAGCAACAAGGAAATTGAAGAGAAAGATTTACAAATTGTCAGAGTTCTACAAAGTTCAAGAGTTTATCATCAACAGTTGAAGCCGAAGCCGAAGATGAAGAAGACGAGCTGAAGGAAGACGTTTCTATTGGATGCTGTGAGAGTGGTGCTAACTGCACATCGAATGGATAACGAGGTAAGTAAGCATATTCCCACCTTCGTTAAGTGGTTGATTTCCTTTCTTAGAGATCGTCAGAAAAAAAAAAAAAAAAGGTTTTCAAAATGATAAAAGATGTGGGTTTTCAAAACAATTCGGAGGGTTTTTCCTTCCTACTATTCAACGTGTCACAAGATTCTCTCTTCATTCCTACCTGGACACATGTGTGACCCATAAAAGGATGTTTATTATTGAGAGCAACTTCATAAAACCCTTTGTGGTGAGGCATAGTCGAGACTTTCGATCACTCTCGAACCCGGATTCTTTCAATAAGGGATGGTTATTTCTCTCTCAACTTTTAAGGATGAGATTGTGTTCATATATATGTCTAACTTCTTATGACTAGTGTACAAAATCTCTATGTCTTCTTAGCGCATTGGATGCTATCATTTGGGAGAACTAGTAAGTTGGAAAAGTAGGTTTTGTGGGTATACCTCTTGTAAGCCCTCACGAGACTATAACTCGTCCACTAGGGACACCTAGGGGTTTAAAGGCATGTTGCATTAGCTAAGTGCATCCGTTTTCTCGACGATATGGAGTTGTTGTATTTTAGATAGTTTGCTCGAGGACTAGTAAAAGCCAAGTGTGGGGGAATTTGTTAAGTGCATATTTTTCACATATTTAATGTCGAATCCATGCTAGTAATTGCTTTTATTCTTGCAAATTATTGTATATTACGTTTGTTTTTATCTATTTATATTTTATTAGGTGAATCATCCGAAAAGAAGTGAAAAGAGCTACAAAAGTGAAGTCTACAAGCGGAGAAGGGCCAAAGACCAAGTGGAACTCATTCAAATATAGGAGTCCTTGATATCATCTCGAAGAGGACGAAAAGAAGAAGCCAATGGCAAAAGAATGGAGCCAATCCGATGTCGTATGAAGAATCAGGAAGCATTTGAAGCAAGCCGAAGTTATCTACAGAACTGTTATAGGCACCCGAGTTTCTACTCAGGTCATCCACAGAATATTAATTAAACTGTCAATCTTCTATGACTTATTCCTATCTCAGAGGCTACTACTTCTTATTTTGATGAAACTCTGCTGGTGATTTTGCTATGCAAGTGAGTGTGGTTGCTATTTTGAATGAGCTTTCTTCGCTTAAATCTAGTGGGAGTGTTTTGTGTATAGAGATACATGGGATGTGTGCACTTTTGCTACTGCCTGCCTACTACTGCTGTCATGTTCAACAATATCTATGCAGGTCATCTTATTTCAGCAATACCTGCAACAACTATGTCAATTTCTTGTACTTCTTGTACTACTGGGGCTATTGTTGTTGGGTATGAGCTATTGCCACTTTACTCTACTGCATCACACATTTCTACAACAACTGATCACCTACTGCATCACCTATATCACCAACTATTCATGATGTTGCCTCTCTCTCTCAACACCTAGCTTGCTGATTTTCCATGCTTAATACTACAACCACTACTATGAGTGTATCTACTTATACAATCTGTTGCCTCACCTACTGCATCACCACCTACCATTGTTGCTGTCTGCATACTTTATGTCCATTCTACACCAACTGCATCCTATTTTTGGAGATATTGTTTCATGATGTATGCTGCTTTGGACCTTGTCAGAGATGTGCTTCATATTGCCTACTCCAACTGGACATTCCACACCACCTGTAATAGATATTTTTCCTACTGTTCAACTGTGTATCTATATGTGTGCTAGTTTGTGTGAGATTTGTGTGTGTGTAAGGTGCAATCTCAAGCTATTTTCTTCAACCCATCTTGATCTTGAGGGAGGGTGATAACATATAATGCTGTAGAGTGTGTGAGAGTTGTGTGTGTGTGTGTGTTAGGTGTTACTAAAGTGTTCCATGAGCACGTGCGAGTGCAAGAGATAATTGAGTCGAGAGAGAGCGTTTATAAACTCATGTCCTGTGTCTGTATTTGATTTATCTTTCTTATTCAATCAAATTGATTAAACCGTAAGCAATGTATACATCAGGATTTCCTGTGTTATTAGGTAGATCACTGATAATCGAGGTTAGTTCCTTTTCTCGTGTCCAAGTACCTAAACCTTCCATATAGTTCCAGAGGACCACCAAACCTTGAAAATTCACAAACTTAGCAATATTCTCAGCAACAACTGTAGCAAAGTTGAATTTGAGAGCGTCATAATCGCTCTCTTTGTTATTTCCCAAATAAAGATGTTCAAGGAAATAGAATTTCCCTGGATCAGATAAGTCGATATCTCCATGGCGAAGAGGGACGTCATATTTTTTTCACAATCCTGACTGTCCCGTACATACCATGGAGGTAACCAATAAACAACTCAGGATCTCTATACCACGACATAGTTACTCTATGATGAGTTAGGTTCAACAAGAAAATGAATTTAGCTGCTTTTTAAAAGATATAGCGAGGATATGAGAATTTCCTTTAGCAAATTTTTATGTTGATGTCTGCTGGGTTGAAATAGAGTGATTGAGTTACTAAAAAAAAAAAAAAAAAAAAGACCAGACCAATTAAACCAATCGGAATAAATATTAACACTTGGATAGCAATATGTGTGTGTTCTCCCTGTCTCCATCGCCTAAACAAGCGTGGAACGCAGGATCCACGGGAATTACCATGTAATCTGCTGACAAGAAGCATGCTCTTGGATCCAAAAGATCTAATCATGTCGTTAAAAATAAAATATAAAAATAAATAAAAAATAAATAATAAATAAATAAAATAAATAAATAAAGGTTTATTATAAAGTCGACCACTGGTGAGTTGATGTAGATTTAGGATTGTCGACCATTGGTTCCCTTGTATATGCCAGTTGTGTTGATATTAGTCCAGGCCAGTATCTCAATCCACTAGGTCATAGGTTCATCTTGGCATTGAAGTCCTTCGCAACCATCTATTTCTATATCCATCTTCTTAATCTATTCATGTGATTTGTTTGATTCCGGATATTGATGTCCATAGTGCGACTATCTGAGTAGAGATCTGTCACTTATATATGAATTTTAGTATGCTTGAGTGCAAACTTGTATACAGCAATTGGAATTTCGCATCAGGGTACTTCCTCCGGTAATCAATAAGTATGCCAACCAAGGAGGTTCTTTAGTGCATTCCAAGGTTCTGCGTAGATAACTAGGGTCTGGAGTAAAGGTTTTGTGGGTATATCTCTAGTAAACCCTCCCGAGACTATAACTCGGCCACTAGGGCCACCTAGGGGTTTAAAGGATTGTTGCACATGCTAAGTGCAATCGACGATGCCTACGACAATGAGTTAGGATTTTATTTTGTAGTTTTGATTTGCTCGGGACTAGCAAAAAAATAAGTTTGGGGGTATTTGATAGACGCATTTATGTGTCTATTTTCATCTCTATTGTGTATATTGTTAGTACCCATTTTTGTACTAATTTTGGTATTTTATCTCTTTGTAGGTGTTTTTGGAGAAATAGGCTTTTGCGGTGAAATTGGCTCGAAAAGTTGTTAAAGACACCTGGAAGGACATTTGCTATTCGGACTCTCATTTTGGATAAGGGGTAACCCATTTCCAAGCAGCTACTAAACACAGACCGGGACTGGATAGGGGGACTCCATTTCTTCACGTTTTGAAAATGAAAATTGGCAGGAAATAATCTTTTCACGGTGCAGAATTAGGGTTCAGATTTTAGAAGTGTTTGGAGGAGATTCAATTGTTGATTCTTGTTGGGATTGATCTGGTAGGCCAAAACAGGCTTGGTATGGGTGATTTCCTGCAGCAAATTGGGCTTGATAACTAGTTCTCGATTAAACAGGGAAAGAAGAGTATTACGGGTTTGGATAGTGTTTGAGAAGATATTTGGTCGGATTCGATCATTGGGTTAGATTGGGTATAATTGATTACACCCAAACAGGAGTGTTAAGATCCTTGGATTCGTTAAATAAGGAAGTATTCGTCAATTGGAAGAAAACAGAGACCGGGTTATTCTTGGTGTCTCTTGGTTTTATTCTGGAAGTTATGTGTAATTCAGGGGAATATTTTCTTATAAATTTGCTTCTATCTATTACGCAGGAGAGTATGGGAAGTTTAGAAAACTTGGAAGACGCGTAACTGATGAGAAAAGGAAAGTGCCGTAACTTGTTGAGGAGGAAAAATCAAAGATATTCTCGAGTTTTCTTTGCCCTGCCATGTATAAAAAGGTTGGTACGAGTCCTAGAGAGGGAATGAATACTTTGGGGGAAGTTAAGAGCCTTGGAAAAGCCATAAAAATCAACTTGAAGAGGACGAGTTCTGCTGCTGCCGGAGAAGAAGAAGAAGAACATACGACGCACATAGAACAGTCGCATAAACTGTTGCCGTAGCTTTCATATTCAATACCCTTTGTAACAATTTTTCCAACAAATAGTTTCAGTTCGCAACAGTTCTATTCCTCTGTAACAGTAGGTTCTGTAACAATTATATTAGTTATAGAATCCGCTGCTTTTACACTTTTCACTCTTTTAATCAACTTTTGAGCACCAAAGATGTATTTTGAGAACATGATTAATATGAGGAGCTAAACCCCTTAGCCGAGGCGACGTAGGAAGCCATTGTTCCATGAAAAGAGGTATAATTCTATTTTAATTATTTTTGCAATCTTTTATATGATTATTTGCATAGAACTAATATAGGAAAATTGATTTTTATTGAGTAGTTGTGAATTGTTTTGATGGAACATGCTATGTTTTAAAACTTTTGATGTTTCATGCTTTATGTTTACAATTATTACTTCAAAAATCTATTAGAGGCAAAATATTAGAATCGCTTTAAAAGAAAGAATTGAATGAATATTAATTAGAGTTTATCACTTAATTGGATAATGGTGGAATCCAGAGTCTCGGTGTTTTCTTTATATTTTTGATACAACTTTATTTGAATTGTTGAGTTTAATTTTAGTCTAGAAAATCCTTCACAAGTTCGAGAAATGAATCTTTTTACCACTACAACTACAAAACACATCAAGTAGTGGTATTCTGAATAATAGAACTCACGTGGCTAGCTAGAAAGGCTTTCTTATGGACACTCAGCTTTCGATTTTGCGTACACATATCCTTAAGGAACTTGGCATAAGCGGGAATCTGCTTAATTACATCTTATAATGGAAAGTTGATAGTGACCTTCTTAAAAACCTCTAATATATCACTAAAGTTGGATTCCCTCTTAGTTGGAACTAGCAACTGTGGGAATGGGGCTCTGGGAACAAAGCCGGGCTTATCAGGAACCTCATCGGTTTCTTTAGAGACTCTATCAGTCTCTTCGGTTTCTGGTTCAGAAGGGTGAACTACATCATGTTCACTATCAGGCATGGAAGCCTTGTTGACTATGACTCTACCACTCCTAAGGGTTTTAATAACATTCACATGATTGGATGGTCTTTCACCTACTTCATGAACTCCTCTAGGGTTAGGTTGAGTTTGACTAGGAAACTTACCTCTTTCTCTCAAAGACTCATTTATCTGACTAACCTGGGTTTTCAACTCGGAAATAGCCTGCGAGTTAGCCTGACCTATTCTCTTATTTTCTTCTAAACCTTGAGCAACTGATTGCTGAAACTGCACAGTGTTACAAGTTAACAAAGTAAGAGACTCTTCTAAACTCATAATCTTTTTATCTGAAGGGTTCTGAAACTGTGCCTGAGCCGAAGGATTCCTGGTATAACTAAAACCTGGGGGAACCTAAGAGTTACTAGAGTAACCTTGATTCTGGCCCTTAGACCAAGAAAGGTTTGGATGGTTTCTCCATCCAGGGTTATAGGTTTCTGAATAAGGGCCAAATTGACGATTATCAAATCTAGAGTTATTATAAAGAGCATTGACTTGCTCTTCAATCGCCTGGCCTTCCCAAAGGATCTACTCTACCACTGGTTTGACTCAATTCTAAAGCTTCTAACCTCTTAGTTATGGCTGCTATTTTGGCATCTGATTCAAAAGATCCTTCTACCCTATTGACATTTCCTCTACTTAGAAGAATTTTTTTTTGTGGTTCCTTACTATTTTCCAATTGTTGGGTCTTATCGGCGATTTTATTCAAAAATGTCATCGCCTGGTCAACAGTTTTATTTTCAAACCCACCAGTACATAAAGACTCAACCATGGTAGTTGTCGAATAATCTAAACCCTTATAAAGGATCTGAACTAGCCTAACCTTCTCTAAACCATGGTGAGTACATTGAGATAACAAGTCATTGAACCTTTCCAAATACCTATATAGATATTCTCCCTCTTGTTGAGAAAAAGTACAGATCTGCGTCCTAATAGACGATGTTTTATGCCTAGGGAAAAACTTCCCTAACATGAAAATAGGGGTTTTCATTTTCTTTCCCTAAAAAGACTGGGAGCATCTGTAAGGTCCCAGATTTCAGTTCATAATTTTCCTTAGTTTCAGCTAACTTGATACATGACGGACAAGAGGTCCTAGTTGGGTTCAACAAATCTTTCAAAGTTGCCATTTCTGGCACTACCAAAGGACTAGGAGTACTTTCTTCACTAAGTGTCAAGTTTTCAAAGCTGAAGTTTCCGAAAACAGGGCTCTCAAAAGAAGAGTCTTCGAGCTCCCCGCTTCCACAAGAAGAACTACTAGGTTTTTCACTAATAAAACGACCTAGAGTGTCTCTTTTCCAAGCCCGTTCTCTAATGACCTTGGGCATACAATAAAAAAAAAAATCCTAAAATGATTAGTACTTTGGTTCAGGATAGTTGGGACGACACTTTGTTTGGTGATTCTTTAGATGAATTTGATGAGACAATTATCTTAGGTGAGATAGAAGACCAAACTTTAGAACTGGAAGAATCTCTTGAGTATTCTAAAGACTCTGAGGATCCAGAAATTCAAGCCATAGTTAAAGGTCTTACGGAGAGTAGTGATTACCCTAAGTTTGGGGGTAGAGATGGTTCTACTGATCATCAAGTTTCCCCATTAGAAGTCCCTAACTTGGGACTCGAGCCTAGTGCATTTGAGGTATTACTTGAGTCTATTCAGACTCCACAACCCGATCCTCCCGATACTATCCAAGAGGAAATCCATCTATTAGAGACCCGTTATTCGGATAAATCTGTTTGTCAAGACATCCATATGAAGCCCAAGTGGGCGCCCCAGATAGGTCCAGTTGTCTTGCAAGAAAGTTTAGACCAGGTTGTGCTCTATCTGTTAATTTTTCTAATCCTGTGCAGTTGTCTCATATTAGTGGCAGTGCTATTTGGTTCTGATGATCCACAGTTATTTCGACTACTGATATATGATTTGAAAGGGAATTAGCCATTTCATGGTACTTGATGTCTGGCTGAAGACTTTAAACTTAGCACTTCTTGGGAGGTAACCCATGGTTCATGCAACACGGTAATATCTTTCCTTAACTCTTTTTCTTCAAATGGTAACAGTTTCTCTTTGTTCATGCTTTTAATTTTATCTTTAGAACATTGAGGACAATGTTAGATTTAAGTTTGGGAGTATGGGAGAAACTTTTTAGTTGCATTATAAACTCCAGAGCCTAGAAATTTATGCCTATTAAGGAGTGCACTAACCAATCTAAGTGGATGGAAGCATTTTGGTTTAGGAGTTGAGGAACCAATCTGATTAGATGGAAACATCTAAAAGAGTCTATTCATAAAAGCACAGAGCTCAGGTGTTAGAAATAACATGATAGTTTCGCCATATCTCGTTGAGTCCTTTTCATTTCTATTTTTATTTTATTTTCTTTTAAAAATATGTTTCTCTAAGTGATTAGGTGGGGCTCACGATTCAAGTTGTTACCAATGCTAGGGTGAAATAGAGTGATTGAGATACAAAAAAAAAAAAGAAAAAAAAAAAAAAAGACCAGACCAATTAGACCAATCGGAATAAATATTAACACTTGGATAGCAATATATGTGTGTTCTCCCTGTCTCCGTCGCCTAAACAAGCGTGGAACGCAGGATCCACGGGAATTACCATGTAATCTGCTGACAAGAAGCATGCGCTTGGATCCAGAAGATCTAATCATGTCGTTAAAAAAAACAAAAACAAAAAAAAAAAATTAAAAATATTACAAAAAAAAAAAAAAACATAAATAAATAAATAAATGTGTGTTCAATAAATCGACCGCTGGTTCCCTTGTATATGCCAGACGAGTTGATCTAGAATTAGGATTATCGACCACTGGTCCCCTTGTATATGCCAGTTGTGTTGATATTAGTCAGACCGGTATCTCAGTCCATTAGGATAGGTTCATCTTGGTGGAGGCCTTCAGACAGATATGAGAAAACACCGTTCACCTAGTCAACATCAAAACCATCTATGTTTTTCTATATCCATCTCTTAATCTTTTCATTTGATTTGTTGACTCCGGATATTGATGTCCATAGTGCAACTATCTTAGTAGAGCTCTGTCACTTATATATGAATTTTAGTATA
>JAJJMB010007708.1:26959304-26973851 GCA_023531105.1 Papaver atlanticum | reverse complement strand
CTGACCGCAATAGAAGTTATGTTCTTACCTGACCCCGATTCTTCTTATCTCTCTGGACATCCAAATCCTTCACCAATTTCAACCATACATCCTTCACTTTACCTGGCTCAAGGTCCTTCAGCTTCAGGCAAACACATCCTATGAGCTCAGCTGCCCGAACTCCGTCATCATCAAAAACTTTTACTACTAAGTTCTGAGTAGTTTCATCTTCAACTATAAACTCATAATGTTCATTCCATACAGGATTCAACTGGTTTTTCTGAAAGAAAAAAAATACTAAATTAATAGTAAGTCGGGAGAAAGATGAACAAACTCTAGAAAGAAAAGAAAAAACGTTCACCTACAATTGTTTTGCTTGTTTTCATTCTGTTACGTAATGGACGTATGTATAACACAGCAAATGGATCAGATTTTCCAATGGCATCCTTATTTGTGAGTTCCTTGGCTTGTATAAGTTTCACTTCTAAAGTTCCAACTGGTTGCAACTCAAGGTCACTAATGAACAACACAACTGCAGTTAAGGGAAGCTGGCATGACAAACAGAAGACATCACGCTTTTCGAGTTTTTGAAATAGTAACCTCCACACAGCTAGTTGGTAAGACTACACAACTTCTTACAAGCCTAACATATGCACATATGAGCTATTTCGGTATTCCAATATGCAATGTGGTCCCACTCAAAAATGTCAAAATCTATGTTATCTGATTGCACAAATCAGGAGAGGTAGTTAAGCCGAGGTTTGAAACACTTCAAAATATTCGAATACATCAGATTGAACTGCTTTACAAGCAGAAACCATTTAAATTTTCTGAATTCAATAACACAGTTGGCAATGTATGGTACTTTAAAAAGCTGGATATGTGATGAATTACAAGATTTTAGACCAATATCCAAGTCTTATATCGGTAAATTGTATCTACATGTAGGATGAAAACTATTTTTTGTTCTAGCAAATGAGAATCCGCATTTGCCTTCTTGTACTAATAAGAAAACGCACCTGTAATCCCTGGGTATAATTGGAACAACTTTTCTAACTGGCCATGTTAAAGAATCTTCGATGGCATCACGAATTGTTTCCTACAAAAATATGACAAATTCATGATTTGTAACCCTCAACAACACTGTTTAAGCATGATTAGCCATGAATAATAATAGAAAAGCACATCACACCTCTACTGTATGATACCCAGGTTTTTTTTGCTCTACACAATAAACATGCTTCTTTGTATAGTAAATGTCGTTTTCAATTAATAACTTTGATCAAAGTTATACTGGGGATGAAATAGGAGTGCTGGAGTAGAAAGGGACAACATATATTTAGGCATCAACATACATGACTTTTGTAAACATAAAGTGATTTCTGTTACTTCAATTCAACGTGAGCAATTCATCGTTAATACCTCATTTCCTGTTTATATTTTGGGCAGCAGAGGAAATCCAGATATGGCAGGGTATGAACTGTATATAGAAGCCATACAGGTGACTGTCTTGGTGCAGCCTCAGGAGGTTATTGCAACTAAGATTATATCTAAAATTCTCTTTATTAAAAATGCAATAGAGTAAGAAATCAACAGAATGAGGTATATTCCAGTGAACTCTGATTTTTAATCTATACTGATTGCAATTTACGTCATAAAAACTTCGATGGGTGGTTATATTTATCTGGCAAACAATTTGCAATTTACATAAACAAAATTAGCTTCACCCACTTCTATAGAAAAGTTAATTTCTCTGCTGACGATCTACAAGGGGTTGCACAGTTGAAAAGAGGAGAAAATTTGGGATACATACAAGCGAGCCTACTTGCGAGTAGAACAGAAAGTCCTAACCTGACATAGATTTTTCTCTTAGATTTTTTCACTTTCAGATAAATAAGAAAAAGCAATAACAGAAAGGACAAACCTCAATTGCATCAGAAACTCCAGGAATTGATGATATATCACCTCCAACAATTTTAAGTGTAAAATCAAGCTTTTGCTGCCAATCAAAATCTGGATATAGTCATATCATGTGGTATGTTTGTGGACTACAGCTTTTAATAGGTTCAAAAGCTTTAGAATGAATCTCAATTGAAGTAGTAGCTCATGGAGAAGAATACCACACCTTTTCTCTTAAAGAATAAGAAACAGCTCCAAAACAGGGAAATTCCTCAACTAGAGGCTTAAACATCAACCTAAAAACCCCTGTAAAACCAATATCTTTGACCTAAATTGAACAATAACAACAAGAAGTTCACTTAGAAACAAAAAGAAAACAGGATGTAAGAAAATTCAGATGTTTTGTATTTTATTTTTTTCCCAATTTCTGAGTAACAACATGACTTTGAGAGGTCTGTTTGGTACCTATATATTTCTGTTGGAGCAATGTTTGTTGAATATATAAGGTTATTGAAAAAGAGAAACCAAGATTTATTAAGCAGGCTAACTATTTTTCTTTTCCTTAATGCATTTAAGTTTGGCACTCATCAATCCTGAAAGTGAGTGAACCACTTCTGTGGCAATATGCACTTATGATACATGTAGGTGCTCTTGTTCATTTCACAAATTATAAGATTGAAAAATAAGGTAAATAGCCTAAATGGCTGTACCAAATATTACCTGCACAGGCAGAGCAATACCAAGTTTAGTCTTAATATCAAGAATGATGCTCGGATTTCCATCCCACTGCAACTCCAAATCCATAGTGATGCTTTCTGATCCGTCTTCAACGATAGAAACTCCTAACAAAGATGATGAACTCACATCAGTTTCTTGATCAATTTCACCAAATAAGAAATCAAACCAGTAGCAGTAAGTTTACAGAATAAGTGGCAGGCGAAATGGTTTACTGCAAACACCTAAATGACAGGGGGGCCAAGTTTTATTCACATAACTTCACAGGTCATGCTAGAGTAATCACAGGTCATCAGTTTCTGGAGTAATTTGGCAAAGAGATACAAAGCCACAATTAGAGTGTACAGCTGTGTGCTGGCCTCGTGACCCATTGCAATTCAGAACCAAGCTTGATCCAAACTAACCCAGGGAAAGTAATCCTCAATTATCTCAACATGATTTTTTTTCTTGAAAAGAACACGTGGCCCATCTAAATTAGAATCGGAAAAGAACAAAAAGTTCCTAAGTGAGATATGCTTCAGTTTTTAAGCAACATGGCCCTTACAAATATGCACATGACCTCTCTTATATGATTTTAACTTTTTAAGTTATCAGACCTTTAATTAAAATCCAATGGCCACTTAAAGAATTGTGACATAATGCTTATAGCCGTACGTTAGGCATCAAGAAATCTAGGTATACAGAATCAAATTTGTATCACAATTCCTTGACCAAGAGATGCACCTTTGCAGGGTTAGCTGACAGCTTGGTACCTCGAGGCCGGTGGCACAGTGGCCATTGATTGACTAAACTAAATAGGACTAACTGGCAATATATAGCAATTTGCTTGCATAGTTGTCAAGAGAGCCACTTTCCGGGTTCCGCTCACATATACAGATGATGCTAGAGTCCCAAAAGGACTGACAGAAGCTATTGAGCTCATTGTTGGTTCATGAAGATAACTAATTTGGTAATCTTAACGACAGATTACATATAACCATACCTGTCAGCTGCTTTGGTTGCATTGACACTAAAAAATTAATCGACTGGGCTTGGTTGATTCTGATTCAAATGCGTCGGATTCAATCACCAATTTTCACTATTGCACTAGTGGTAATACGTATTTAAACAATCATAAAACAATTGGCACAAAATGGCTCGGTGGCGGTGATATGGATATGTAGTGAATCCATTGGAGTACTGAGACCTAATAAGTTCAGGGATGTGAGGGTGGAACAAAAGACAGATTCCCTAAGCTGAAAGGGCGAAAATGTTTTTCATTGTTTGTTTTCAACACAACGAGTGCATACTACAGTAGATCAGGAAAACGTTAAAATTGGAATAGCAAATCAAATTATGATTCAATCATTTCACAAAAAATAATGAGCATTGGAATTCTTTTAAGTGAAGCCAATAATATTGCAAATAAACACCTAAAAATCAGAAAATAAACTTCACAGTTCCTGAAAAGCTGCAAATCTTCAAAGCACCTAGTTGTGTGACAGATATTAAGAAGTCAAACAAACCTGTAAGCTGAGGAGCAACAGTACCAAGAGTAAACCTGGAAAATTTTAGAGAGGAAAAGATGACAGGTCTATATTGTTCGAGAACCGGCTCAACATTATTTCTTATGAGCTCCGACGCTGCCTGTAACACAAAGAGAAAAACAAACATTACTTATTGTCACAACTCCTATCCATTCAAGCATATCATTCAAGAAAACAATCCTCAATTACCTCATTAACATTCGACCAAATCTTTGTAAGTTGAAGGTTAAGCCAATTTAACTGCAAAGTATAAGAAAAACCTCAGAATTCAAATTGTCATACATTCTCACAAAAGGTAACTCAGGTACTTATGTTTTGGCTCAGTCTTGTGCCAAATCTCTACAGGATAGAATATAGAAAAACACCATATCTGATCAAGTTGACATTTCAAATCTCAATAGAAGAAATTAGGATAAGAACTCAACTTCTGCCTGCGTGAGAAGACAACCCATGAAGGATAGAAGTCATCAGGAAGAATCTTCTTCGCTTCATTTACTGTCAATCTTGCAAAAGACGCCACAATTGCAGCCTATAAACAGAACAAAACAGATGATCATTTAGAACCTTGATTACTATAAGAATGGATTCAAACAAACAAACAAACAAACAAAAAAGATAATACTTCATTTTACCAAATGAGAGCGATGCTTGGATCGGGAATTCTCATAACGAACAAAAGCTGCAATGAGACCAATACCCACGGAAATCCCGATTATCAGACCAAAGAAGAAGGACATTTTCAGTGATTTAGCTGCAGATCTTTCTTCTTGTTCTTAATATTAAAGACTAATAAAGAGGTATGGAATCTAAGGAAGTGTCCATTGCCGGATTTCTGGGTGAAGACAGAAGAAGAAACATAGAATACTTGGAAGTGTCGTCCAAATGGGAGAGGAAAGAGGAGGTCAATCATTGACTTACTCATACTTTGACTTTCTAAAATGACACTCGGAGTGATGAGCAAATAGGAAACATATGAGATGGCACCCGGAAAGTTGGTTTTCCGATAGGAAAGTTATATCCCGGTATGGGAAGGGAATTACTTTTAGGTAAGGAAATGAGATTCCAATGGGAAAGCAGTTCACTTTCCGCCTCTTCTTCTTCTTCCTTTTCAAAATTTTAAATTATGTGTCTTTTTGTGTACTTTGAAAACAACGTTGTTTAGACCTCACCTGACTAGATGTGAAACAAACGGGATGGGACTAGATGTGGCGCCCTTTCCTATCGGCAATAAAAGATGTAGTTTTGGTGAAGTTCTGGATAGGCGCCACAATATGTCTTGCATGTATCCGATCCCTTTTGTTTTAGATTTTGTCCCACCTTTAGTGTTCCTACCTTGACACCTTTAGCGTAAAATTAGGAATGATCTGATAATCATATTGGGGTCTGATGTTTTTATTGAAATCTTAAAAATCTTTGATGGACATATTCGAAGTTTATGTTACCAATGGAAGTTAAATTTTGTTGACATCCCTTTATTTGACTGAGTTTATTTTACCTTGTCGTTTGATTATCTTGTAGTGCTTACTATGTAAATTCGGTTCTTTTGTAAATTGAAAATGTTGAAGTAGTGATATTATCTCTATTATTGTGTAACAGTCATGTCTATATCTTTCCTTCTTAAAGTACATGTATCTAATCAACTTATTTAATTACATATGTGAAATGTGGAATTAGGCCAAGAAGAAGTACTTTAGGATCTGATGCAAAAATGTTTCAAACCGATATCCTATTTAACACTAGGATGTGGTGCAAAAATGTTTCAAATCGGTATCCTATTTAACTAAGGCTGTCAACGAATTAAATTCCGTCGGATTTTCACCAAACCAGTTCTGATAGGCTAACTGTTATAGGATTTCTGAAATCCGATAACATCCGGCGGAATTTGAAAATTTAAATCCGATTCCGATAGGTTAAGTTATCGGAAATCCGATAATTTCTAAGAATATGAAGAAAAAAATGGAAAAAAAAAGTGTTAGCAATTACTAACCCGATTAGAAATTCCGATAATTTCAACGAGTATAATTTTCGATAGTCGACATCTTTATCCTTGGGGTTAGAAATTACTAGTACACTCCTAGAATTATCGGATGTCGGAACTTAGCCAAACGGAATTGGCCTAATCCTGTTCCGATAAGGTTAAGGGGTAAAGTTTGATAATATATTAGGATGAACTTTCGGAAACGGACTTTGGAAGTTTATTGATAGCCCTAATTTAACTGATGTTTTCCTACCAAAAAGTCAAATTATTTTAGGATTGGTAGAGAGATTCGGATAAAATTTATTCTCGAGCTACAAAAAAGTATAAATGCCATAATTAGATTAAAAATAATAACAAAGCCCCTAATCCCAGTGGATATATTATGGAGTTTAATATTATGGCATATGATATTATTAACACTTGGTCTCCTTTCTGTTTTGCAAGAATTTCACTTTAGGGAGTCTTTAGATCGGAGAATAATTTATTCTTTCGTATTTTTAGATTGGAGAATAATTTATTCTTTCGTATCTTTAATTTATAAGAAAGAAGATTTGAGTACCCGACTTAAATTCTTTCGCAACTTCTGGCCAAACGATTTAAGACGGTGATGCCAAAGCTTATTTCTTATTTTCAACTTGAATTTTGTTAAGGAAAAATAAATTTTAGATGACAGTCTTATTGTTTTGGAGTGCATTGATTCCGGAATGAAAATGAAGAATTATTGCATTATGTGCAAGATTAACATGGAGAGAGCTTTTGATAGTGTTAGAAGGTCAGTTTGATTGAGAATTTAAAGACATATAATTCTGGTCCAAAACGGATTAACCGGATGAGATTGTGTATTACTTCAGCTCAGTTATCTATTTTAATTGAATGGGAGTTCGACGGCGTACTAAAGGGCTCGTCAGGGTGATTGTCAAGGATCTACGAACATTTTGAGAGATTTATCAAGACAAGCTTGACTCGAAATTTCTTCTTTGAAATATTAAATTTGCTAAAACCATATGACATAGTCTCGTAAGATAGAATGGTAGATGTCATGAGTAAAAAGGATGGTTCAGTCTTCACATACCTCTTTGTCGACGAAATTATTCAAATGTCTTCATTTGATCTTCAGTCTTAAATCTTCGAGGGTTATTCAGTGATGTCTGATACTCAACTACCTTACTCTAATCCTAGCCCGAGACTTGACTCTAATAGACTAAAAATGAAGATATAGTTTTGTGCATCTAACATTGACAACAAGTTAGAGATAGCAAAACTTGCGAGTTCGACCGAGCAGTGCTCTAACATAAAGCTTTATAATTCAATGAATCGGCCATCACAATTAGTTAATAATCCAGGTCAGGTCAAACACGCATAACTTAAAAAAACTCATGATGTACTTAAATATTGGCCTATAATATCACTCCAATGTTATTAAAAAAAATAAAAAATAACAACTAGTATTAGTTATATGAAATCATTTCGCGAGTTGGTATTTTGGACCATATTATTTTCCAATAATGCTTAGTTCACTGTGGAATCTCCCGGGGGAAAATCCACGGAGACACAACCCTAATGGGACCCCCTGTTTTCTTTAGGTGGGTCCTAGAGGCTGTGTCTCCCGGGATTTTACACAGTCAACGTAGCATCACTCATTATTTGCAGTGGCCTATTACTGAGAATATTCGAAGGATATTGCATGAAAGCAAACAAAAAGGGTCCCCCAATATGCTTGGTAGTGTAGAATGTATGCACTAGCCATGAAAAATTGTCCAACGGGAAAATCCACATCTACAAAACCTAAGTTAAGGAAAAAAATTACAATATTAAGGAAAATTAAAACAAAATTGGACATACATGTATTGCCTCGTTAAAATATTTACAAGGAAAACCCCAATGGAAGAAACCTTGGGGAAGGAAAAAAGATGACAATGCGATAAGTACACAAGTATGCCTTTGCCGAATACCCATACATAGTAACCTTTCTTTGTTTTATAAGTGATTGATGAAAACCCAGTATTAGTGCACAATAATAATATTGTTGGTATCAGTAGTCGACTTATGCTAAAAAGTATCACAATACAATCCTCTTGTTTTTTGTTAATTCTAGAATTCGCTTCACTTGATAAACTATCGTGTTTCATTTTCTTGAATCCGATATTGTTCATCAGTATCAATGCGATCTTTAGGTCTTCAACATTCAACATATACCTAGTGATGTTATTGTTGTCTCAGAAAAAACCTTGTCGAGTAGCAAAAGCCTCGTAAGAAAAATAATCTTGATAGAAGGGAAAAAGAGTACAGCACACCTTCACATTTCGAAGTAAATATGTCGACATCATATCCTTAGATAATGATGTCGGCATCTCCTACTGTTTCCATTCAATGGAGTTTCCAGACAGTTCCTCTAATCACGTACTTTTGAATGTGAATATAAGTAATGACTTAGTAAATAAGTCTTCCACGTCTCCCCCTGGTTACTTTCATGGGAGAGAAGACTATAATTCCTTCATAGTCACCAAATTCTGGACTACACTTTAAAATGACGAGGGTACCAAGTACATCACAATATTTTCGTATCAACCTACTATAGACCCAACTTGTGTAATTTTACATAAATAATAACCGCCAAAACAATACTTCAACAAGATGTAACTTGTTATATAGCTTAAGTTCATGCCGAACCAATTTAGCGGATCGTGCCAAGTTTGAATACCATACAAATGTATTTACTTTAATGATAAAAAAAAAATATAATGTCAAAGTAAAGTAGATCAGCAACACATAAATTTTTGTTAACTATGAAAACTGCAACGCAGAAAAACCGCAGGAACTAGTCCAGTTCTGAATACTCTCAAAATTAAGTTGTAATACAAATTGACTACCGCAACTTCGTATAGTTAAGACCAAATAAACTACTCCTAGTTACTTAGTTTCTTCAGTATCCATGCGCCTACAACCAGTTTGGCCTACATACGTAAATTCCAAGATAGAGTCCACTATATCGAGTTGTTTCACCTGCTGTGAACACTTCTGCTTTCAAATCCTTCGGATCATCAATCGAAACTATAAAGGACTAGCTAGAATGTTTCAGTAACCGCCTCACTGTATACCTCCCAACGCGGAAATGTTCAAAGATAAAGTTAAGTATAAAGGAATTCTGTTTATTCAATATAAACTCTTTTGGTCAAAGATCAAACCAAGATAAATATTATAAAATAATCTATCTCAGCGAACAAGCTCTATCCAATCAACTCTACTAGGAGAAGCAACTAGACGGTTTGTTCGACCTTTCAACAAGTCAGATGTCTATCGAAATAAACTGCTTGTTAAGATCCCAGAGAATCAAGTATGCATGAAGTATCACAAATATTAGAATACCAAAAGAAAAAGTCTTATGGTATTCAATATTAGATCTTAAAAGTATCACCTTCACAAACAACTTGTTTCCTACTAATGATCGATTGATCACATACATAATGCATCCTGTTAATGTTGGATGATCACTAGTTCTATCTTCAGATCTCGAATCAAATATATTTGAAATAGTCAATCCTCAATCAAACTTGAGTGTTCTTATATCAGGAGACAATGATAGTGAAATAAACAAGTTTGATCTATCAAGGATAACTATATCATTAGTCAATCAAATCAATAATAGAAAACTAAAATAACAATACGATTTAGTTTCCCACCATCAGTACTACTAAAAACTTCTTGATACCAAAGAAGACTTTAAATGAAGGAACCACAAGAGATTTCACCTAATTAAATTAATCTATCAACAAGTTGTCTTCCCACACAAACGGTTAGGCAGTGTGTCAAGGGATGAGTTTGTAAGAATAAAATCTCTACTATTTATAGTGTTATGACCACGGCTTGTTCGGACAACAAGGAATTACCAAATCCGAAAATCCTTAATGTATTCAGTAAATGTATGTTTTCGGTTTTGAAAAATTCCAACTGTATTCCAACTAATTATACCGAAACCACTCATAGTTGACAACTAATATTAGTTAGCATACAATAATATATTTTACAAATATAGTAACTAGAGGTATGCAAACCTGTGGGAAAGGGTAAGCATATAAATTCGATATCTAAAAATTATAGAGTATTTCGGTTTTCAGGATCTCTCCTTGAGTGCCAAGGACATTACTTGAACATTAAGTAATAAGAGTTTAGCACACGTTCAAATCATTATGTCGACATTACATGAATATTACAAATTCTATCCGTATACATCTAGATGTTTGTACAAACACGATGATCAACAGACATAAGTGATCGATCATCGCCATAAGGGATCATCGCCATAAGGAATCGGTTCTACAAGATCGATCATCGCCATAAGGGATCGATCCTGAATTCACTTTTGACTATGAAACAGAATTTCGCAAGTCTACTTTCTTAGAATGTGTTTATGATATTCCTTCATATATAATCCCCAAGGGTTGAATTCATTGTGGAAGTTCAATCACACTAAATAATAACAAGTTAATTACTAATTAGTGTTATGTCTATTCACAAGTCCATAAGATAAGCTATACTTTGTAACTCCATATACTCAAGTTGTAAGAAACAATTATTATATCTTTCCTAGGTACTTTGATCATAGTGAAAAAACGGGGGTCTAACAACCACACCTAATATTTCGTTTCGGCAATCTGTACGGACTAACTCTAATATATTTCCAAAAGAATTAACTAGACAGTCAGACTCAATCAAGGAAAATACATCCAAGAGTTATATCTCTGTTTCTCAATGTAATCAGCAAATCAAACAGACAGAAATTCGCGAGCCTGATTATTATGAAAAACAACTTGGACGGTACCAAAGACCAATGTTCAAGTGTCAATCAATTTATATCAACAACCAAAGGTAGGATTATCTAATTGATTGAACTACGCACAACCTGTGATATTTCAATTATATAGAAAATATAATGCGGAAAAGAAATAACACAGACACCAGAAATTTTGTTAACGAGGAAACCACAAATGTAGAAAAACCCCGGGACCTAGTCCAGATTTGAACACCACACTGTATTAAGCCACTACAGACTCTAGCATACTACAAGTTAACTTCAGACTGGAATGTAGTTGAGCCCTAACCAATCTCACACTGATTAAGGTACAATCGCGTTTATTACGCCCCTGAATCCCAACAGGACTCTACGCACTTGATTCTCTTAGCTGATCTCACCCACAACTAAGAGTTGTTACGACCCAAAGTCGAAGACTTGATAAACAAATCTGTCTCACACAGAAAAGTCTATTGAATAGATAAATCTGTCTCTCACAGAAATACCTACGAGTTTTTGTTCCGTCTTTTGATAAATCAAGGTGAACAGGAACCAATTGATACACCAGACTTATATTCCCGAAGAACAGCCTAGTAATATCAATCATCTCATAGTAATCTTAATCGTATGGTAGCGAAACAAGATATTGTGGAATCACAAACGATGAGACGAAGATGTTTGTGACTACTTTTTATCTTACCTATCGGAGATTGAATCTCGAGCAATCTTAGAGAAGATAGTACTCAAAACGATAGAACAAAGTAAGATCAGAACACGCAACTACAGAGACAAATAGTTGGGTCTTGCTTCAGAATCCCAACGAAGTTTTTAAGTCGTTAACCTATAATGGTTTTAGAAAAACCTAGGTTAAAGGAGAATCGACTCTATTCGCAACTAGTATCACACAGGAGGTGTGGGGATTAGGTTTCCCAGTTGCTAGAGTTCTCCCTTATATAGTCTTCAAATCAGGGTTTGCAATCAATGCTACCTTGGTAACAAAGCATTCAATATTCACCGTCAGATGAAAACCTTATTAGATTCAAGCTAATATCTTTCAACCGTTAGTTCGAACTTAGCTTGTTATATACGAATGAAATGTGACTTCATTTAGATATGGGTAACCGTACCTAAACGTGTACACTTAGTTGGCTCAACAACTGTTAACCGAAGTTAGCCATATGAACACTTTCATATCAACCTTGTTCATCTCAATCACAACTAGTTCAAATGACTCAAATGAAACTAGTTCTAGAGTTTTTCAATTGTTTATATTCTCATAGAATTATATAAGACACAATTGAAGCAAAATTGATTTTGATTCACTCGAATCAATTCATGAACATTATAGCCACGGTTTGCAAAAGATTGCATTCCTTATTATATAAATGTATTTGTTCATGAACAAACCGATTTTAGAACATAACCCACTCAAGTATGCAAACTGGTACGCATACCTAAGTAGCCGGACTTGGTTTGGGTTCGCCAGTATGTGATAGACGCATTTATGTGTCTATTTTCTTCTCTATTGTATATATTTTTAGTATCCATTTTTGTACTTATTATGGTGTTTTATGTCTTTGTAGGTATTTTTAGAGAAATAAGCTCTTCCGACGGAATTGGCTCGTAAAGTGGTGTTTTACACCCCAGGAAGAAGTACTAAAGGCACCCCAGAAATGCACCGGAAGCACCCCAGAAATACACCGGAGGAACCCCGAAAAAAATGTTGGAAACACCCCAGAAAAAGTGTTAAAGGCACCCACAAAAATTACTAAAGGCACCCTAAAATTGGATAAGGGCGCCCCCAAGGCAGCCGAGCTGTTAAAGGCACCCGAGTTTTGGATTCAGGGCACTTCACCTTCATCATTTGAAAATGGATTTTTGGCGGGAAATTTTTTTTATTTCACTGGCAGTGTTTCGATCGATTTTTGATGATGTTATGAAGAGATTAAAGGGCTGATTTCTTATGGGTAGTTGTGATATGACCTAATAAACATGTTTTGGGCTTTAGGTTCGACCAAATTTGGCTGAGTAATCCGCAAGAAGAAAACAGGGAGAAACGAATATTTCACGTGTTGAGATGATTTTGTGGAAGATTTTGTGGAGTTTAGAACGAGTTTAACACATTTTCAGCGTGCAATAAGTGTGTGGAGATCAAACAGATGCGTGGAGGAGATAAACAGGGGAAGAATCACGTAAATATCATCCCCGAGTAAAAGAAAATATTTTGGATTTATTAGCAAGATTTTTACGTGTTGATTGATATAAATAGGTTGATTGGGGTCTCACTGAAAGGGAGAGTTGGATAGGGAGAGTTGGGAGCAGTTAGGAAGAACCAGAGAGTCGAGAAATCAAGTTGCAGGAAAACTCCATTTTCTGCTGCTGTGAAGAACACGAAGAACATTGGACGCACGCAGAACGTCGTTTTTCAACAGTGACAACGACAACTGTTTGTGGGTCGTATTGCAACAGTGTCAACAACACTTCATTTTTATCGTTCTCTGTAACAGCTCGGTTTGTAACGAACAAAAGTGTTACAAACCCGGTTTTTATCAACTTTTCTCCTATTTCATCATTTGAGAACCATTTTTGAGCATTAATAAAGATGAATTTTGAGCATATTTCCATGATAATGATGAGCTAATTCTCGCGTAACCAAGGCATGGAGGAAGCTATTGTTGCATGAATAATTGGTAATTATTTTACTTTTCTCTAATTTTGCAATTTATAATTCACTCAAATTACTGCTTTGCAGAATTTTAATTATTTGCATAATTTTTCCTAATTAGTTGTGATTCAATTAGATAGGTTATGCTTTGGTTAGATAATCTATGCTTAAGGGATACAATTAATGTTTGAGAATATGCTTGATAATTTGTGAGTTAAGAAAAAGAGATTTTAAAAATAATTAGAGTTTTGGAATTTTTATCATCATTTATTCATGTGTAATAGTGGAATCTAGTGTCTTGGTTATTTTCACTCTAAAAAAAACAAATTTGGATTAAAATTTTCTCTACTTTTAGTTTAAATAAATCTAGCTTTCACAAGTCTTACGAACTCATTCTTACCACTATCTAAAATTACATCAATTTTTGGCGCCGCCGACGCGGACTTGTTTTTAAGTTAGAGTTTTTAGATTTTTATTATTTTCTCTTTGTTCTATTTTACGTTTCTTTGGGTATATTTCTTTGTGCTATAGGTTTGGAGTTTGGACCGGAAAAAAATTTAAGCCAAAGACTTTGGTGACTAAGAGATTAGGAGCCAAAGATAAAAGCTAAAAGAAAAGGAAAAGAAGGACAAAGAAATTATTTATTTTTTCTTTTATTAGATTTTTAGATTTTTATTTTTTTAGATTTTATTTTTAGAAACTGTATATAGGAATTTATTTTTGTATTTTATTTTTATTTTTGGGACATTTGAACACTTTGACATTTTTATTTTATTTTTAAACCCTACGGAAGGGTAGTTTTAAATACAAACTGTTTGCAGGGAAGGACGACGATTACAATATCGTCTCGGCCCCTCGGGTTCGTACATGACATAGGAGTCGTGGCCCGAGTCGACTTCAGCGGTCCTTCGCCCGTCTGGTACGGGAGGTAAGTTTTTCGAAACACCCGCGAATCCCCTGTCAGCGGGTTTACTGT
>JAJJMB010007708.1:26940102-26954304 GCA_023531105.1 Papaver atlanticum | reverse complement strand
TAAGTTTTTCGAAACACCCGCGAATCCCCTGTCAGCGGGTTTACTGTTTCCCAGACTTGGAATAACTTGCAACAGTTAGCATACAAGTACGCATGATGTGCTATATCCAATCAATGATTAATTGTTCTAAAATCCATTTTAATCATTGAATTTTTTTTGAAGACGGGAATAGCTATCTCACACAAACTATTAGCTTCAAAGAAATTTTCAAGTGATTGATAGATTAATATGAAACATTCCGAGTCTACATCAAATGATTGTCTCACACAAATCATGTAAGATGTTACCAGGAAATTTTCACATAATCATCTTTTGACTTTCGTCAAGAATAAAAGATGAACTTGGTTAAAGAGAAAGCTTACCAACACATATTGTTAGAGCACTGCTCGGTCGAACTCGCAAGCGTTGCTATCTCAAGCTTGTTTGTCATGTTTAGTTGCCAAAACTATAAGTCTTGATTTTTAGTCTACTTATAGCTAAGTCTCGGACTAGGATAGTAAGTGTAGTTGATCTCTAGACTCCACGGCGTTCATTATGCAAAGATGAAGAACTACTCAAGGAACTTTTGGAACTTCATCGACAAAAAGGTATGTGGAGACTTGAACTTATCTATCACTCAGAAGTCTATCTATTCTATCTCCTATCTTGAAACAAACGTCGTATTGCTATATAGACTTCAATTATACACATAAACTATTTCGATCCAAGTTTAACTCGCTTATCTATTTATCGAAATATGTGTTGGTAAGCTTTCGCTTTGGCCAAGTTCATCTTTACTCGTGACGAAAGTCATGTTGATTATTTCAATAACTTGAAAATCGCTTTGATGAAAAATAGTTTGTGAATAACAACTATATAACATCCTCTAAGAAAGTTTCAATGATTGAAATGAGAGTTTAGAACATGTAACCATCTTTGGATATAAACATGGTGTGTTCTCACATTTGTGTAAAAGTCCAAAACCGGGAACCCAAAGTATGCGTACCCGTACGCGTACTAGCGGTTGTTGGAAATCCGGGTAAGTATGCGTACCAGTACGCATACTAGCGGAAAGTTCACGTCCGTGAATTTCTGTTGGAGTTTGAAAGTGAAAAACAAACTCGTCCGGTTACTTAAGTACGCGTACCCGTTATCATACTTAAGTAGGTTACTTTCTAAAATCGGTTTGTTAATGAACTAAAACATTTACAAAATAAGGAATGCAATCTTTGCAAACCGTGGCTATAATGTTCATGAATCGATTCGATTGAACCAAAACCAATTTTGCTTCGATTGTGTCTTGTATACTTCTATAAGATCTAAGCAATTGAACAACTCTCTAACTAGTTCATTTGAGTCACTTGAACTAGTTATGGTGAAGATGAATAAGGTTGATATGAAAGTGCTCATCTGGCTAACCATTGGTTAACTATTGTTAAACCAACTAAGTGTACACGTTTAGGTATGGTTACTCAAACCTAAATGAAGTTACATCTCATTTGTGAATACCAAGCTAAGTTCGATCTAACGGTTGAAATATATTAGCTTGAATCTAATCAGGTTTTCATCTAACGGTGAATATTGAATGCTTTGTTACCAAGGTAACTTAGATTGCAAACCCTGATTTGGAGACTATATAAAGGAGAACTCTAGAAGCTGGGAAACCTAATCCCCATACCTCCTGTGTGATGCTAGTTGTATAAGCTAGATTCGATTCTCCTTTAACCTTAGATTTTTCACGAAACCCTGTAGGTTAACTACTTAAAGACTTCATTGGGATTATGAAGCCAGACCCAACTATTTTCTCTGTAGTTGCGTGATCTGATCTTGCTGTTTCTATCGTGATTGAGTACAATCGTAAGATTGTTTTGAGATTTATATCTCCGATAGGCAAGATAGAAAAGTAGTCACAAACATCTTCGTCTCATCGTGTGTGATTCCACAATATCTTGTTTCGCTAGTTGATTAAAATTATTGTGAGGTGATTGATAATTCTAGGATGTTCTTCGGGAATATAAGTCCGGGTTATCGATTGGTTCCTGTTCACCTTGATTTATCAAAAGACGGAACAAAACTCGTAGGTATTTCTGTGGGAGACAGATTTATCTATTCCTATAGACTTTTCTGTGTGAGACATATTTGTTTATTAAAGTCTTCGACTTTGGGTCGTAGTAACTCTTAGTTGTGGTTGAGATCAGCTAGGGGAATCAAGTGCGTAGTATCCTACTAGGATCAGAGATGTAAGGAGAGTAACTGTACCTTGAATTAGTGTGAGATTGATTGGGGTTCAACTACAGTCCAGATCGAAGTTAGTTTGTAGTAGGCTAGTGTCTGTAGCGGCTTAATACAGTGTGGTGTTCAATCTGGACTAGGTCCCGGGGTTTTTCTGCATTTGCGGTTTCCTCATTAACAAAACTTCTGGTGTTTGTGTTATTTCTTTTCCGCATTATATTTTGTTATATAATTGAAATATCACAGGTTGTGTGTTGAATCGATCAATTGGTAAATCCAATCTTTTGTTGTTGATTGAAATTGATTGATCCTTGAACATTGGTCTTTGGTACCGTTCAAGTTATCTCTCTTATATTCAATCGGGCTCGCAAATTATTATTTGTTTAATTGCGGATTGAATTGAGAGATTGAGATATAACTCTTTGATATACTTTTTATAAGATTGAGTCTAATTGTCTAGTTGATTTTCTTGTAATTATATTGGAGTTAGTCCATATAGATTGCTAAGCGAAATATTGGGTGAGGTTGTTAGACCCCCGTTTTTTTAATTGGTATCATACCTAAGTATCTGACAGGTAGAGAGTCAGTGGTGCACTCCAAGCAATTAGTAATATCAGTAAGCACTTAAGGAGCCACAGCTGAAGAATACAGGGAATTTTTTTGCTTATTAACTTCAAGACCAGAGCAGCAGCTGAAATCATCCAGACACTGTTTAAGAATTTTAGCAGCAGCTACTGAACCTTTGAAGAAGACCAAGACATCATCAACAAAGCATAGGTGAGTAAGCTTAGTGAGAGAACACCTAGGATGAAAACCATAATGCCCCTGATTAACATGTTGAATAAGAATGTTGGTTAAAATCTCCATGACAATAACAAAAAGATAAGGAGAGAGGGGACAACCCTGTCTTAAACCTCTTGAAGCCCCACAAAATCCATAATGAGATCCATTAACAAGAACAGAATACTTTGCTGTAGACATACACAGAAAAATCCATTGAAGAAACTGTTCAGGAAATCCCATTCTTCTCATAGTACTAATGACAGCTTTCCAACTCACTGTATCATAGGCCTTTTTAATATCAATCTTTAAAGAGCATCTAGAGGTACCAGTGGGTCTATGATGGTTCCTTACCATCTCATGAGCAACCAATATATTATCTTGAATAGCAGATTGGTTAACACTGATTAAGTCTTGTAAAACTTTCTTCATTCTTACAGAGATAATCTTAGTAATACATTTATAGATCACATTGCAGCAAGCAATAGGTCTGAAATTAGAAACCTTAGAGGGGTTATCACACTTAGCTACTAGAGTAATGAAAGTGTTGTTTATCTCCTTCAACATCTTAGTTTTAGAAAATAAATTTTTAATGGCAGCAACAAAATCATCACCAACTATGGACCAGCAGAATTTGAAAAAATGACTAGAAAATCCATCAGGCCCTGGGCTTTATTGGATCCAATAGAAGATAAAGCCAAGATAATCTCATCTCTAGTCACCTCCTTAATAAGCTCTTCAGAAATATTAGTATCCACTAATCTTTTAAATTGTAAAGAGTTAATTAAGTCTTCATCACAGCTAGAAGAGCCATTTTCATCTAATAAAGCAGAATAGAAAGCAATGCACTCTTGAGCAATATCAGAATCTTCATCCAAAACCTCTCCTGAAATTGAAGTAAGAGATAATATATTGTTTTTAGATCTTCTTTCCTTCACAGAGTTAAAGAAAAAAGAGGAATTGGAGTCTCCAAGATCAAGCCACTGAACTCTAGATTTCTGCCTCAACATAGATTCTTCATATTTAACTAAAGTAGCATAATGTTGAACAAAACTTCTTTCTTTTCTAGCAAGATGGGGGCATAAAGGGGAATCTTGAACTTGAAGTTGAACTTGATGCATCTCCTTTTTTGCCTCCAAAACCTTAGCAGACATAAATTGAAACCTCTCATTTTTCCATTTTATAAGAATTTGCTTCAACTTCTTCAATTTAGTCACAAGCACATACATAGGATTTCCTTGAAATTTATGCTGCCAACAATTCCTAACCAAAGTCAGAAAATCAGCTTCCTCAGTAACAAAGTTATAAAATCTAGAAGGGGGAGGACCATGTTTTCTCTTCACAAAGATAATGGCAATAGCTGGAGAATGATCAGAAACTCCCTGAGTTAAAAATTCAGCTTTAGAATCCTCAAACTGATTAATCCATTCCAAATTAACAAAAACTCTATCCAATTTAGAGGCAATTCTACCATCACCCTGCTGTTGATTGCACCAAGTAAGAAAACAACCAGAATAAGAGAAATCAAACAGGCAAGTATCATTCACACAATCTTGAAAAACAGTCAGCTGACTAGAAGTTACAGTGGCACCACCAACCTTTTCATGATCATAAAGGATAGATTTGAAATCCCCCATCACCATCCAAGGTCTATCATTAAAATTAGCAAAAGCATAGAGTTCATTCCAGAGAGAAACTCTCTGCTGAGCATTATTGAAAGCATAGACAAAAACTAGAACAAAATTCAAATTAGTAGAAGAAGAGACATCCAAGAAGATAGCTTGAGAAGAAGTATGCATAACATATATAGTCACTTCTAAAGGATTCCATCCAACCCAAATTCTTCCAGAGTCATTATTAGCATAATTATCAGTAAAAGTCCACCCAGAGTGGATATTATTTCTAATTCTAACTTTATTAATACTCTGAACATGAGTTTCCAAAATGCCCACTATGGACAATTTATTTTCTCTAATAAGGTTTCCTACTTCTACTTGTTTGAGAGGATCATTTAAGCCTTTCATATTCCAATCTGCTGCTTTAAACATCTTTAATAGTAGGGAAGGGAGGTTTCTTAACTCTACTGACCTTTTTAGGATCAGAAGCTCTTACCTGCAACCCTTGAGGAATAGCCACTGAAAGAGAAGGTTTACCACCAAAGTGATCTCTAACAGAAATACCAGATGAAGGGCCTTTAATTTCAGAAGAACCAACACCATTCTCTCCACTAGCTTCATTAGATTTTTGAGTTATATCCATTAGAACTCTTGAACTAGGTTCATTTTCTAAAACCTCAAACATATTATTCATTTGAATAGAATCATTTCTATTTAATATTTTGACAGCACTAGGAGTAATCTCTTCACTAATATCAACCATGGAGTCAGACTCACTAGCAGTTTCAATCAGTACCTCCTCATCATTAGATAGCTCTCTTGACCTCTTAGGAACTTTAGGATTCTTAACCACCCAAACTTTTCTTTTGTGCCTCAATGGCAGCAGCAGCAGCTACAGCTTTCTCCAATTTGAGTTGGACACAGCTATTACAAGTATGGCCAAAGACATGATAATGGGTACATCTTGGAGGATTCCAAGAATATTCCACTTCAACATTATATTTCTTCTTCCCATCAACAACAATAGGAATAATAGAAGGAAAATCAAATGGAACATCAATTTCTACACAAACCCTAGCATAACTCATCCTGGTTCTATGTAGGGTTTGGTTGTCCATCATAATAGGTCTCCCCAAGTAACTAGCAATTTTACTTAAGCCATCAGAATCCCAGAAATGAAGAGGAACATTTCTAAAATTCATCCATATTGGGACTGATTTCAATTCAGCAATTTCACTCTCAATATCTGGATGCCAAGGTTGTACTAAGAATAATTGATTTTAAATATACATGGAACCAAATTCTAGGGCTGCTGAACGATCTTCATCATCATCAAAATCAAAAATAAATGAGGATCGCCATGGATGGTAAGAGTAAAGTTACCTTTAAGTTTTCAGGCTTTCTCAGTCACTCTTTTAACCAAATTATACGCCAGGCGCTTCCCAACAAACATTCCAACAACCAATTTTTCACAACGCTTGATTTTAGGGGCAAGATCAGCACCTGTAACAGCCACTACCCTTTCACCATCAACCATAGCAGTAGGAACAATTCTCATATATGCTGCCGGAAATGCATTTTTTCGAATCGGAAATAAAGAAGATGACCAATTCTTAGCAGTCATCGCCGGAGTTGAGACATGAGAATCAACCAGAGGATTCCCTTTACCATCACCAAAAACCTTAACACTGGGTAAGCCATTGATTTCTCCCAAAGAAGAGCCAGCTACCTCTTGAGAGATGGAAGATAGCGGCGGAGGAGAGACCTCCATACCACCAGACGGAGGAGACCGGTGGAGAACCTAAAACCCAAATTAAACGCACCACCAATTAAAATTCACACCACCTCACAACTTCTCTCTCCTCATGTGACTCTTCAAGTGATAAATTATTGTTGTTTCCCTCCCTTTCTTTTGTAAAATGTCTTGAATGTTTAAACATGTATCATTGAACATATGAATATCAATATAAGTGGTGCAGAATTTCTTGGGTTGATTGATAGAATTACAGGGTTTTTGGGCAGTTACTGGGTACAAATAGAAATGGGGGATTTTTTTTGACTAGGTCAACGAGGACTGACCTTTTTTTTTTTTGTTGCAAAAATTTCGCAACAGATTCTGTTGCTAAATTTTTACCGCAACTTTTTTGGGTCAGTCTTTGTTGACTTAGTCAAGAATTCGCAACTAATAGTAAAAATATCGCAACCGCTAGTTAGTTGTTGCTAATTTTTTGAGTCGCAACAACTATGAACTGTTGGGAAAACAGTTGCGACTCGAAATTCGCATCAGCTACATTTCCGTTACGAAAATTCGCGTCGCCCTCTGTCGCAACAGCTCTGTGCAGTTGCGACCCTGATTCGCAACAACGAGAGCCTGTTGCAAAACTCCATTTTTGGTGTAGTGACAGTTACAAGAAGAACCTTCTACATCAACAATGGTGAACGACGGTACAAATCCTCCACCACCTCCACCTGTGGAGAGAAAGTTGGGAGAGTTGACATCTCCATGCTTAGATTCGTAACCAATGTGCATTACAATCACTAACCCAGTGGAGCTGAAGTCGAATCTACTTCATCATTTACCGAAGTTCAAGGGACATCCAGGTGAAAATCCAAATCGACACCTTCAATAGTTCCAGAACACAATGACAAGTCCGAGGCATGTAACCACAGACAGAGATATGGCTATGCTACAAGCCTTCCCCTTCTCATTGACAGACTTAGCAGAAGAATGGTTGTATTGTCTTCCTCCAGGGAGTGTTACAACATGGAATGAGATGAAAAAGCTATTTCTGGAGAAATATTTTCCTGCTTCCAAAGCGGCATCCGTTCGTAAGGAGATTAGTGGCATTCTACAGATGTCTGGGGAGTCTCTACATGAATATTGGGAGCGGTATAAGAGGTTGTTGGCAAGCTGACCACACCATAATATATCCTCAACACTTATCATTCAATTTAATTGATGCAGCTGCCGGTGGTTCACTTACTGAGAAGACAATCTCACAAGCAACCAGTTTGATTGAGAGTATGGCTGCCAATGCTCAACAATTCTACACCAGAAGCAACTCTAATGTTAGAAGATTTAACAAAATGGGAGAGTATGCACAGTCAGAGCAACGGATGAACAACATAGAGAAGGTAGTACAACGAATGGCAACAGTGATTATTCCTACTTATGAAGAAGAGTCTGAATAGGTGGATGCTGTGTTCCCTAATCAGAGGCCAAGGTATGATCCCTACTCTAATACTTATAACCCAGGTTGGAAAGATCACCCAAATTTCAGTTATGCAAATTAGCAAGCTGCAGCTCCTAATCCTTATGGGAGACAAAGTGGTTTTCAACAACCACAGTTCCGACCACAACCTCCACCTCAGCCTCAACAACAGAATCAGAGTTCTAATTTAGAGGAGATGATGAAAATGATGATGCAAAAGCAAGATACCAATGCTCAGCGTCAAGATGCAATCCTGCAGAAATAAGATATGGCTATAAAGGACTTGCAACTTCAAATGGGACAATTGGCTACAGACATGAATGAAATAAAAGCACAGAATTTGGAAAAGTTTCCATCACAACCTTTTATGAATCCAAGAGAGCATCTCAATGCAGTGACTTTAAGAAGTGGGAAACAAACAGAAGAGCAAAAGCAACAAGAAAATGGTAGTAACGACATCGAAAAGGAAGTAGAGGTGGAAACCGTACCAAAGGAAAAACCAATTTCAATTGGCCAACCTAAGGACACGGTTCCCACTTTTACCATACCACCTCCTTTCCCTAGTCGTTTTGCCAAATCAAAGAAGCAAGATCAAGACAAGGAAATCATGGATATTTTTAGCAAGATACAAATCAACATCCCATTTATTGAGGCCATCAAAACAGTACCCAGGTATGCTAAGGTTTTGAAGGATTTATGCACAAGGAAGGATAAGTTGATTGCCAACGAGATTACACAAGTGGGCGAAAGTGCAACAGCTATGCTATTGAAGAAGATGCCTGCAAAGTGTGAAGATTCGGGTGGCTTTACAGTGCCAATTACTATTGGTAACCGATGATTTAAGCGTGCTTTGCTTGATTTGGGAGCATCCATAAGTGTTATGTCAGCCGATATTTATGATTCTTTGAATCTTGGACCTTTGAAAGAGGCAAAGATTACTATTCAATTGGCAAACAAGTCCAATATATATCCTAAGGGAGTCGTGGAGGACGTGTTATTTCAAGTGAATCAGTTAATCTTTCCGGTTGATTTTTACATTGTGGATATGCAAAATGGAGATAATTGTTCATCTACTTCGTAACTGATGTAATTTTAAAGTGGTAAGTAAGGTTGTCGTTCACTCGGACTTGTGAAGATTCGAGTTTTTAAATTTAATAAAAATATATACAAAAATATTACAAAGGTGCGAGAGTTACTGGGACTTAGGATTCCACCAAATTTCATTCATGTGATTCAAATAATAATTCCAATCAATTATAGTTCAAATATTAAAAAATATGGACTCTTATTATTTGCCAAAAGTAGATTTTTGAAAAGCAATGACTGTAAATCAAAAGCATGATGTATCAAAAATACATTGACCAAGCATACATCATCAAACAATATCACACCCATTCAATAAAAATCATAAATCAATTAAAAATCAATGCAAATAGTCATAAAAGAATTATTAGAATTACCACATGCGTGAAATAGGGCTTCCTCCGTCATCCCAGTGTTTGGGTTTAGCTCTTCATATTAGAAATATGCTCAAAAGTTGATTTCATTGATCAAATAAGGTGTTTTTATTAGAAAGGACGAGCTATAGTTACAGAAAGCTTGTTGTAAGGAAGGTAATGGTCGCTGAAAGTATTAAGCAAAGATAGTCAAAAACGATAACAGCTTTCTGTAGTTGAATATAAGACTGCTTCTGCGACGGTTCTGTGGGTCGAAGTTCTTCGTGTTCTTTGCGACTGTTCCATGTGCGTCTTATGTTCTTCGTGTTCTTCAGCTCCGCACCAGCAGAAAACAGCAGCATGTAGCTTTCTGTTCGTCTTGATTTCTCACTCCTCAGCCCTTTGCAGCCCCCAAACTCTCGACACCCCTTCTATATGACCCAACCAATCTATTTATATCAGAAAAAGCGATTAAATCTCTCCAAAATCTTCCGAAATCTCTTTCTTTCTCTTCACGGCAAAGTTGCGGAAATTTCTTGTTTTAGAATTTCCACGCATATCTGGGCTTTCCTTTTGATTCTAAACTCTTACTTAGATATATATTAAGCTTTGGAAAGAAAATCTTGCCTTTAATCTCTCTAAAATTTCCTAAAATCGGTCACACACGTGACTTTCCATATTTTGATGTTGAGATAAAAACCCGTCGATTGAGCCTAGTTTAATCGATTTTAACACCCATGTTAGATTCCTAGACCCATAAGGAGTCTACCCTATGAAAATCATAGGTTTAATCGACCTTAAACTCCTCCAAATCACTACCACCAAAGCTGCTAGAAAACAACCTTCACGTTTTTTGTTTCCCGCCCAAATTCAGAATTTGAACGTGAAGGGGAAAGGTTAACCCTTATCCAATGGTCGCCCCTTATCCGTTGCTGGAGTCCGCATAACACTCGTCCCTTGGGTTGCATTTATCAACTTTTCGAGCCAATTTCGCCGCAAAAGTTTATTTCTCCAAAAAACACCTACAAAGAGATAAAATACCAAAATAAGTACAAAAATGGGTACTAACATTATACACAATAGAGATGAAAATAGACACATAAATGAGTCTATCAAATACCCCCAAACTTATTATTTGCTAGTCCCGAGCAAATCAAAACTACAAAATAAAATCCTAACTCACTGTCGCAGGCATCGTCGATTGCACTTAGCATGTGCAACAAGCCTTTAAACCCCTAGGTGGCCCTAGTGGCCGAGTTATAGTCTCGGGAGGGTTTACCAGAGATATACCCACAAAACCTTTACTCCAGACCCTAGCTATCTACGCAGAACCCTGGAATGCACTAAAGAACCTCCTTGGTTGGCATACTTATTGATTACGGGAGGAAGTACCCTGATGCGAAATTCCAATTGCTGTATACGAGTTTGCACTCAAGCATACTAAAATTCATATATAAGTGACAAAGCTCTACTCAGATAGTCGCACTATGGACATCAATATCCGGAATCAAACAAATCACATGAATAGATTAAGAAGATGGATATAGAAATAGATGGTTGCGAATGGACTTCAATGCCAAGATGAACCTATGACCTAGTGGATTGAGATACTGGTCTGGACTAATATCAACACAACTGGCATATACAAGGGAACCAGTGGTCGACAATCCTAAATCTACATCAACACAGCTGGCATATACAAGGGAACCAATGGTCGACTTTATAATAAACCTTTATTTATTTTTATTTTTATTTTTTTAACGACATGATTAGATCTTTTGGATCCAAGCGCATGTTCTTGTCAGCAGATTACATGGTAATTCCCGTGGATCCTTCCTTCCACGCTTGTTTAGGCGACGGAGACAGGGAGAACACACACATATTGCTATCCAAGTGTTAATATTTATTCCGATTGGTCTAATTGGTCTGTTTTTTTTTGTTTTTTTTAATAACTCAATCACTCTATTTCAACCCAGCAGACATCAACATAAAAATTTGCAAAAACAAAAACAGAAGTAATAAGATGATTCCGAGATACGGTGAAACTATCATGTTATTTCTAACACCAGAGCTATGTGCTTTTATGAATAGACTCTTTAGATGTTTCCATCTACTCAGATTGGTTCCTCAACTCCTAAAACCAAAATGCTTCCATCCACTTAGATTGGTTAGTGCCATCCTTAATAGGCATAAATTTCTAGGCTCTGGAGTTTATTTATTGCAACTAAAAAGTTTCTCCCATACCCCCAAACTTAAATCTAACATTGTCCTCAATGTTCTAAAGATAAAATTAAAAGCATGAACAAGGAGAAACTGTTACCATTTGAAGAAAAAAAGTTAAGGAAAGATATTACCGTGTTGCATGAGAATGGGTTACCTCCCAAGAAGTGCTAAGTTTAAAGTCTTCAGCCAGACATTGGAAAGGATTAGTCACCTCGAATCGTATAACAGTAGTCGGAATAACTATGGGTCTTCAAAACCAAATAGAGCTGACCAAAGGAAACTGTAATAAACCAACAAAATGAACAAGACTAGCATGCCCTTACCTAGTTTCCTGATTAAGAAATTTATATCTAATTGTGGTTCAGGTTCAGGTTCTATGAAAGGGTCTAAATAAAATATTTTCATTGGATGTATTTCCTCATAAGTGAGATCCAAATTATTAGGTTCTAGAGTCTGTAGAAACTCAAATAAGAACTTAGAAGCACATAATAATAACCTAAATAATTGAGGATCCTCTAAGTCAATCAGGTTTGACTTACATAATTGACCACAATGAGAGTAGTGGTCATTCTTAAGCAAATGTGTCGATTTTAATTTCCTAAAGCATTTAGGTTTAGTCTCACAACTTAATATTCGACACATTTGGAATATAAACGTTACCACAGTTGGAAGAAAACTATTTGGTGGGAAAACAAAGTCAATCTGGGTATCATAGCCTGGGCAAACCACATCAACCAGAGGATGGGTTTCTAACTTCTGAGCTTTTTCCTGGACATCATTAGGTTCGCGAAAACGATTATGAAGGTAATCTTGTAAAATGGTCGAGGCATAGATATCAAGTCCTAAGTGAGGGGACTTTCTGAGAGTTAAAGGTAAGGCACTAGGGAAGTGATAATCACCCCCAAACTTAGAGTTTTCAGTGTCTCTATCTAGACTAGTCACAATCTCCCTAATTTCTATATCATCTGATTCTTGAAAATGGTCAATTGATTCTTCTAAGTTATTATCAGGTAGTGCATCTTTACTCATTTCTACGGGTCTATCTTCTTCTTCTATGACTATTGTTTCTAAGTCGCTAGACTCTAAAACAACATTTTCAGAATAAACCCATTCCTCTAAACCACTATCGGCTTCGTAATCAAAAGGAAAAACTACATCGTCTAAACCGGGGATATCTCTAGACAAATCCTCGTCCTTTTGAATAGGTGAATAATTATTAAAATTATTTGGATTTGAACTAGAAATAACATTATCATTATAAAGATCAATTGGAGTAACAAATTCCTGATCACTATGCCTACATATTTCAGATTCTTCATCAATACTATCCTCGTCATAATCATCATTGTAATAACATGAAAATGGTCAAACCTCATCTAAACTAGTGTTTCCAATGCTAACCTCGTCATCTTGATTATGCAAATAACTATCCTCATTTTCAAGGGTACTATTGGAAACACTGTATTGGAAATCAAGATTATTTCGAGCAAGTCTTTCGTTCGTCTCAGCCATTTGCTTGAGGGATTCCTCTATATAGAATTCACTCAATGGTGCAGTTCGTCTATTCATTTCCGACACAAACCTATTTGTCTGTTCAGTTAACTGCTTAAGAGACTCTTATAAAGATACGGAAGGATCATAAATAGGAACAGAAGGATCATAATAAGGACTAGTTTTCAACAGTTTGATTGTATTGTCCAAAGACGAGGTACTAGCACTATAATAATCCTTATTTTCTTGCTCGTATGACCGGTGTGTGTGTGGATAGTAATTGGGCTCACCATGGTATGAACCATAACCTTCAAAAGGGTTGTGTTCCCAACCACTATTTACACTATGGTCGTAATATGAATAATGTCCATTTTGAAACTCAGTCGGATATTCATTGTATTGGCTATTGTAATACCAGTTCGGCATTCTTAATTGCAAGGGAATTCTACACAATCACAAACAAGGCTGACTCGACCAAATCAAACCTATAAAATCTAGCAAACAACAAGCATGATGGCTCCCTTAGATTGTTTCTAGACCAGCTTCTACTCTTCCAAGAGGCAACTGGGTACAATTTTAGCAAACCTCGTAGGACGATCCGAATAAAGTAAGTCGAAGATAAGTAGGAGAAGCTCAGAGGAGCTTTGATACCCCCACCTCTTTGGCAACGCTTCCCTGGGTTACAAGGCGGCTCTAATAGACTTAAAGTAATCTTCCTGAACTTTGAGTTAGGCTAACAAGATACCCAATACGATCCTTTTGAACGACTTTCCTATTAAGCTCGTTACCCTATCGGTCTCGTTCTAGTCAATATTTTAATGCTTAGGTTCGCGTTTGGTATCGTTTTCCTAAAACGGGCAAGAAGAGAACGGTGATGAAATCCGAACCCTTATCTTGTATGGCATGGCCTTGCCCTTTACTAGGAAATTAAAATCCGTATTCAAAGCCTCAACATATATGCACCTTAAGGAAGATAGTAAACCCGCTGACAGGGGATTCGCGGGTGTTTAGAAGCTTACCTCCCGTACCATACGGGGGATGAATCGGTTGTAGTCGACTCGGGCCACCAACTCCTATATCAGTGTGCGAACCCGAGGGGCCGAGACAGTATCGTAACTGTCGTCCTTCCCTGCAAACAGTTTATATTTAACCTTTAACCCTTCCTTAGGGTTTTAAAAATAATAATGTCCCAATTCCAAATGTCCAAAAAAAAAAAAAAAAAAAAAAAAAAAG
>JAJJMB010007708.1:26890366-26937461 GCA_023531105.1 Papaver atlanticum | reverse complement strand
CCCCCCCCCCCCCCCCCCCCAATGATGGAGGTCGTGAAGAAATAGATCCTCAAATTGCTAAGTGTGGGGGTAATTTACCCAATTTATGACAGAAAATGGGTTAGTCCGGTACAAGTGGTGCCTAAGAAATCGGGTGTCACTGTTGTTAGAAATCAAGATGATGAACTTGTTCCTACAAGAGTTCAAACAGGATGGAGAGTGTGCATAGATTACAGAAAGCTTAATGCCGCAACTAGAAAGGATCACTTTCCTTTGCCTTTTATTGATCAAATGCTAGAGAAGTTAGCAGGACATTCACATTATTGATTTTTGGACGGTTATTCGGGGTATAATCAGATTGTTATTGCACCGGAGGATCAACAAAATACTACTTTTACTTGTCCTTTTGGTACATTTGCCTATAGACGGATGCCGTTTGGTCTTTGCAATGCGCCTTCCACTTTTCAGAGATGTATGGTTAGTATATTTTCTGATTATGTGGAACGCATCATTGAGGTATTTATGGATGATTTTAGTGTTTATGGCAATTCATTTGATATTTGTATAGCAAATCTTGAACTTGTGCTAAAAAGATGCATAGACACTAATCTTGTTTTGAATTGGGAGAAATGCCATTTTATGGTAAACCATGGTATAGTGCTAGGTCACATCGTGTCCTCTCAAGGGCTCGAAGTTGACAAAGCAAAGATGGACCTAATAAGAAACTTACAATACCCCACTTCGGTGAGGGAGATTCGCTCGCTCGGTAAGAAGCACTACTCTTTGATCTCTTGAGTGTTAATTTTGTCAATCATGAGGGTGACGTCTATAGATGAAAACCACCTTCTTGTAGTTTGATTAGTAGTTAGCACCATTTTCTCTCTCTCGCCAGCAACAGGTCCATAGAAACACCATCATCATCAACAAGCGGAGCGACATCAAAATCTACAAGGAAAGTTGAAGACGTTTAAGGTTTAAAAGCAACAATGCAAGAAAGAGCAAATTTCATATCCAAGTAAAGCAACATACAATGAGAATATTTTTATATACATGTTGAAGACTTATTTACAAGAGCGAAGAAAATCAAAATATGAGAGTGATTGAAGTTTATGATACGAAGACAATACAAGTTGTGAAGATCAAAGTGGTAAAGTACTTCTTTTATGACCATGTTAATTTTAATTTCGTTATTATTTTTTGTAGTTGCAATCTTTTTGTCAAAAAATACAAACAAACAAACAAACAAATGAAAAAAAATGAAATGAAAAAAATACAAAAAGATTTGCATTTAGGTTGTTATTTGTTCAATAAGGCCATAAGTAAGGAAAATATATAAGGAAGTTTCAAGCAACAAGGAAATAGAGAAGAAAAGAGTTACGAATTATCAGAGTTCTACGAAGTTCAAGAGTTTATCATCAACAGTTGAAGACCGAAGACGAAGACCAAGAAGATGAAGAACACGAGCCAAAGGAAGACGTTTCTATTGGATGCTGTGAGAGTGGTGCTTTCGTCACTGCCGATTGGATGTGAAGTTGGTAAGTACTCCCATCCTTGTTATAGTGGTTGATTTCCTTTCTTAGAGATCATCAGAAAAAGTCTTTTATTTCCCACGATTTTGTGGGGTCTCCAGATATAATTCGGAAGGTTTCCTTCCCACCATTCAACGTGTGTAGGATTCTCTCTTCATTCCTACCTGCACATATGTGAGACCCATAAAAAAGTCGTCTTATTGAGTGCAATTATCATAAAATCCTTTTAAGTGAGGCAGAAGCCGAGGCGAAATGCTTATTGATTGCTCTCAAACACGCATTCTCTCATTATGGTATGGTTATTTTTCACTCAACATTTAAGAATGAGAATACGTTCTTTAGTATTTCTAACTTCTTATTACTAGCATGCAGAAACTCTATGTCCTCATAGCTCTTTGGATGCTTGGGAAGCTGGAATGCTTTGAAGTTGGAGTAGGTTTTGTGGGTATACCTCTTGTAAGCCCTCACGAGACTATAACTCGTCCACTAGGGACACCTAGGGGTTTAAAGGCATGTTGCATTAGCTAAGTGCATCCGTTTTCTCAACGATATGGAGTTGTTGTATTTAGATAGTTTGCTCGAGGACTAGCAAAAGCTAAGTATGGGGGGATTTGATAAGTGCATAATTCACATGATTTTAGTGTTAATTACATGCTTGTTTTAGTTAGATTTCTTGCATATTATCCTTGTATTACTCTTGTTTACCATTTTATTTGTTTATTTAGGTGAATCATTCAAATTCAATGGAAAAGGATTCAAAAGAGCTATAAAGTGAAGTTCTCCAAAGATCCAAGTGTCTAGAGCCAAAAGAAGTACGACGAAAAGGGGCAAAGAACGTCGAAAGCATAAGAAGGACTAGAATACCAAGTTAAACTCATCCAAATTAAGGATTTCTTATTATTATCTTGAATATAATTCAATTTTGAAGAGAACGGCGAAAGAATGAGGTCATTCCGAGTTCGAACGAAGAAGTTACGGGCAAAACAATCGAAAGAAAGAAGTGAAACACACAGCAAAATAATCGGGAGATAACTGAGAAAATTAACTACCGATTATAGGAAGTTTCGGCATCAGGATAAGTCCGTTTTTGATCTCCAACAATCGGTAGATAATAGGGGAATCGTTCCTACCGATTATAGCAAGTTTTGGACACAGGAGAAGTCATATTTTTATCTCTAATAATCGGAAGATAAGGAGGGTGTCATGACTAACGATTATGGACGTTTTTGGCATCAGGAAATTCATATTTTTGAACCTCTATAATCGGTAGAAAGAGGAGTAATGTGACTACCGATTGTAGCTCGACGGGAGCCACTTCCAAGACACGTTTTTGGCTTCTAAATCAAGATAACATGGTCCCAAAAGGATTCTAAAACCTAAGTATCATGAGTACTATATAAGAAGACTTCCAAAACATTAAGAGGGGATCTTTTACACAACTTTGCAAGCTTGGAGAGAAAGAACGACAACGGAGCTAGGGTTTTGGAGCAGTTCTCATCAATCGTAACGATTTCTTCTCTAGTTTATCAATTGTATAACATGGATGCTCCTACATCCATGAGTAGCTAAACCCATACTTGAGTGAGGATGAATTCTAAGTTCTAGCCTTGATTTGGTTTAATATATGCATCTAGTTTGATTTCTTCATATGATTATCATTTTCTCTACTTTGATTAATATTTATGATTGATAAATTGATTTCTCTAGGTGACCAACTATAGTAGTCATTGATTGATCTATTGCTAGTAAAGGATTAGGATATCCGTTTAATTGTTGAATAATCCTTAAAATAAGTAGAAAACGTGAGACCTTGCAGAGGGATTCTGTGGAGCAATCGCGTGTAGAAAAACATTAGAAAATGGACGTTGTGCTAAGAGTCTAACTACTAAGATTAACCTAAGTCATAAAACATAAAGCATTCGACCAAGTTACACCTTGAGTGCGTTATTACTTGGTGGCTTGGATGAATAGAATCTGATATTCGAACGCTTCGGTATCTAATGACCAAAGGACTTTAGGGGGTAGCACTGCGCTAGGTGTTATCCCACAGTTGATGATAATCTATGGTTAATGATGAATGAATGAATATATTAACTCATTGACGGTTTAGTAACGAAGAAGGATTCCTCGATCATCTCTTTCTATATTGCTTGCAACTCAATTTTCAATTGCTTTATTTACTTTGTTTACAATCTAAAACAAAACCCCCCCATTTGTGACCTTTTTGACAACTAAACTCCCTGCTCTTCGTGGGAACGATCCTTGCTTCCATTATATCACCAGTTAATTGTGTGGAAATAAGTGATTTAATTTGATTGCACTCACGACACGCATCAATATGCAAGTATTGATAAAAGATTGAATGGACTTTTGACAAACAAAAGTTAAGCCTTTTATGTCATTATGCAAATATTGATGGAAGAAAGGATGAACTTTTGTTTACAAAGATTATGTCCATTATACGTCATTGTGCAAATAGTGATGAAGAAAAGAATAAATATTTGTTTATTCCGCAGTATTGATCTTCCCTGATCCATATTTTTATGTAATATACTGTGCGGCTCCGTAAGTTTTCTTATGTGAGCATTTCCGATTAAATTAATCATGGGTTCTCTTGTGGTTAATTTAATTAAGATTTTTGGATACAAATTCATATTCTTATGTGATTTTTTAATGTCCAAAGAAATCCTTCTTTTCTTGTGAAAGTAAGGTCGCTCTTGTTGTTCTTTCGAGAATGACATTATATGGGGGAGAGTTCTTAATTGAACTTGTGCTTAATTGCCAAATCTTTGTGGGGAGTGCGACTGTGGAATATTATAGGGGTTATCTTGTATCTTTATAAACTCCTTGATGAATGCATTTAGTTTCGACTATATGATTGCATCTAAAAAGTTGATATGTGCTTTTTTTTTTGTCATGAAGTATCTCCATGGAAATTTCATTAGGATCCCACTAATTTTCGTACCTTTGCCAATTTTATTGACAAAAAGGGGGAGAATTAATGTGTGGTTCACACTACAAATACATATGGTTTTCGGATCATTATCTAAGGGGGAGTGGTTTTCATGTGAGATGAAGTATTGACTAAGGGGGAGTGATACATATCACCATAGTATTGTTGTCAAAGTTGTGATACAATTAAACTTTGATGTTGTGTAATAATACCATGACACTGTATAACAATGATTGAGAGATATTGTTTTCTCATTGTTATGGCTACGGATCTTCAACAACGATGATGCTGAAATGAACATCTTTAGAATCAATGGAGTACTTGTAAGTGACGAAGATTTCGAGTAATGTTGAAGAACCAAGGAGATCAAGCATTTGGATGAGAAGCTACAAAGTTTTATTTATTTTGTATTCCATATGTATTGATAATATTTTCACTAAAATTTTCAAAGGGGGAGATTGTTAGAGCACTGCTCGGTCGAACTCGCAAGCGTTGCTATCTCAAGCTTGATTGTCAAGTTTAGTTGCCAAAACTATAAGTCTTGATTTCTAGTCTACTTATATCTAAGTCTTGGACTAGGATAGTAAGTGTGGTTGAGCTCTAGACTCCACGGAGTTCATCATGCAAATACGAAGACCTACTCAAGGAACTTGTGGAACTTCATCGACAAAAAGGTATGTGGAGACTTGAACTTATCTATCACTCAAAATTCTATCTATTCTATCTCCTATCTTGAGACAAACGTCGTATTGCTATATAGACTTCAATTATACACGTGTGCTATTTCGAGCCAAGTTTTACTCACTTATCTATTTCTCGAAATATGTGTTGGTAAGCTTTCGCTTTGGCCAAGTTCACCTTTACTCGTGACGAAAGTCATGTTGATTATTTCAATAACTTGAAAATCGCTTTGATGAAAAATAGTTTGTGAATAACAACTATATAACATCCTCTAAAAAAGTTTCAATGATTGAAATGAGAGTGTAGAACATGTAACCATCTTTGGATATAAACATGGTGTGTTCTCACATTTGTGTAAAAGTCCAAAACCGGGAACCCAAAGTATGCGTACCCGTACGCGTACTGGCGGTTGTTGGAAATCTTGGTAAGTATGCGTACCCATATGCATATTGGCGGAAAGTTCACGTCCATGAATTTCTGCTGGAGTTTGAAAGTGAAAAACAAACTCGTCCGGTTACTTAAGTATGCGTACCCGTTTGCATACTTAAGTTGGTTACTTTCTAAAATCGGTTTGTTCATGAACTAAAACATTTATAAAATAAGGAATGCAATCTTTGCAAACCGTGGCTATAATGAATCGATTCGAGTGAATCAAAACCGATTTTGATTTGATTATGTCTTGTATACTTCTATAAGATCTAAGCAATTTAACAACTCTTTAACTAGTTCATTTGAGTTACTTGAACTAGTTATGATGAAGATGAATAAGGTTGATATGAAAGTGCTCATATGGCTAACCATTTGGTTAACTACTGTTGAACCAACTAAGTGTACACGTTTAGGTACGGTTACTCAAACCTAAATGAAGTTACATCTCATTTGTGTATAACAAGCCATGTTAGATCTAACGGTTGAAAGATATTAGCTTGAATCTAATCAGGTTGAATGCTTTGTTACCAAGGTAACTTAGATTGCAACCCTGATTTGTAGACTATATAAATGAGAACTCTAGCAACTGGAAAACCTAATCCCCACACCTCCTATGTGATACTAGTTGTATAAGCTAGAGTCGATTCTCCTTTAACCTTAGATTTTTCACGAAACCCTGTAGGTTAATGACTTAAAGACTTCATTGGGATTGTGAAGCCAGACCCAACTATTTTCTCTGTAGTTGTGTGATCTGATCTTGCTGTTTCTATCGTGATTGAGTACAATCGTAAGATTGGCTTGAGATTTATATCTCCGATAGGCAAGATAGAAAAGTAGTCACAAACATATTCGTCTCATCGTTTGTGATTCCACAATATCTTGTTTCGCTAGTCGATTAAGATTATTGTGAGGTGATTGATAATTTTAGGCTGTTCTTCGGGAATATAAGTCCGGGTTATCGATTGGTTCCTATTCACCTTGATTTATCAAAAGACGGAACAAAACTCGTAGGTATTTCTGTGGGAGACAGATTTATCTATTCCTATAGAATTTTCTGTGTGAGAAAGATTTGTTTATTAAAGTTTCGACTTTGGGTCGTAGCAACTCTTAGTTGTGGGTGAGATCAGCTAAGGGAATCAAGTGCGTAGTATCCTGCTAGGATCAGAGACGTAAGGAGCGCAACTGTACCTTGAATCAGTGTGAGATTGATTGGGGTGTAACTACAATCCAGACTGAAGTTAGTTTGTAGTAGGCTAGTGTCTATAGCGGCTTAATTCAGTGTGGTGTTCAATCTGGACTAGGTCCCGAGGTTTTTTTGCATTTGCGGTTTCCTCGTTAACAAAACTTCTGGTTTCTGTGTTATTTGTTTTCCGCATTATATTTTGTTATATAATTTAAATATCACAGGTTGTGCGTTGAATCGATCAATTTGTAAATCCAACCTTTGGTTGTTGATTGAAATTAATTGATCCTTGAACATTGGCCTTTGGTACCGTTCAAGTTATCTCTCTTATATTCAATCGGGCTCGAAAATTATTATTTGTTTGATTTCGGATTGAATTGAGAGATTGAGATATAACTCTTTGATATACTTTTTATAAGATTGAGTCTAACTGTCTAGCTGATTATCTTATAAGTATATTTGAGTTAGTCCATACAGATTGTTAAGCGAAATATTGGGTGAGGTTGTTAGACCCCCATTTTTTCACATATTTCCAGAAATATGTAAGCGAGTTAAACTCAGCTCGAAATATCAAATGTGTATAATATAAAGTCTATATAGCTATACGACTTTTGTCTCAATGGGAGATAGAATAGAAATAGACTTATGAGTGATAGATGAGTTCAAGTATCCACATATGTTTTGTTGATGAAGTTCCACTAGCTCCTTTTAGTAGTTCTTCGTCTTCAATCGATGAACGCTGTGAAGTTTAAAGCTCAACTACACATTCTATCCTAATCCGAGACATAGCCATAAGTAGACAAGAAATCAAGACTTATAGTTTTGGCAACTAAACTTGACAAACAAGCTTGAGATAACAATACTTGCGAGTTCGACCGAGCAGTTCCCTAACACATAGTATAATTACCAAGTCACAGATACTAGAGACAAGTAAAAAAACTATACTTCATATGTCATGTTTTCAGTAAATACTGACGCGAAAGAACAAAGATAGAAATGGAACAAGCCAAGTTTGTTGTTACTAAACTTGAACTACATGATGATGTGTTTGTTGATGCCAATACGTATTCAGGTTCTTCATGAGTCAAAATAGCGAGTTTCAACATTACTATGTTCCTAGTCTAACCTAAACGAAGTTGACTCTAGTAATCAAATCAAGCATCTTCGATTTTTCAGAACTAACATATGGCAACCAAACTTGATATACTAACGCTTGGTTGGTTCAACCGGGCAATGCTCTAACACACTTTTAGCAGTTGTCCTCTTTATATCTTTGTAAAGAATAAGGATACCTAAATTCATGTCAATGGTTTCTTTTAGGTATATGATTACATTCCATATACCATTCTTATGAAGTTATATTGGAGCCGAGCTATATCTAACTAACAAGTTCAATGAAGATACAATATCTTGTCGAGTACATTAACGCGTTTATTGCACTTAGATATGGTAATTGCATTTCCAACACATCTTCGACATCTTTTGTGATACCCCGTAATTATTTATATGACGCATACTCTAGGAAGCATTGTGAAGCTTACTCCAGGATGCACCAAGGTACCGATGAATCACTTGGAACATGTCTGGAACTTTGGATGCATTACATCAACTCAAAGTAGAAATGCATTGCAAAGGTGATGCATCGTCTTGGAATTATCATGTTAAGGCACCATTATGCTTGTAGTTTTACCAAGAAATGCAATATTTTTTTATGTTTCTAAAGGAGGTATCAATTATGATACAGAATCATGAAGCTTATCGCTTACAAAGTGGCGCAAAATTGTACGATGTTTCTTGCCAAAGATGCATCTTCTAGCTTGCATCATGTAGCAAAAAGAGTAGGAATAGGTACATGTCCAGCATTTTCCCAAATTTTCAAGTGTTGAAATGCGAATAAGACTTATATAGGAAGGGATGTTGGCTAATAACTAAAATGCAACACCACGATGCATTTATCAAGTTGGGCATTGATAAAAACTGAGATATACATCACATGCATTTACTTGGATTTTATATGTAGCGAAAATGAGGTAGGACTCGGTACATGTCCAACATCTCCCTTAAACTCATTTGTAAAAATTTCAATAAGACATATAAGAAAGGGGTGTTGGTTAAAGGTGTATCAAGGAGAAATGCAACTCTAAGCTACAAAGCTTAGCTGGTAAAACATTTTTGATATGAAACCTTTATTATCTCGCGTTTCTTACTCGAGATAACTTCATGGTGTGTATGCATCATTGTTTCTGCATTGCTAAATCGGGAATGCATCATTTTGATGCATTACGAAGGACAGGTCAGTGTTGCATCAATTTGTATACCCCGTATAAGAGGATACTGTTTGTGGGTAAAATCGGCTCACAGGTTTTCTGGTAAAAAGTGGTGGATGAGGCAAGTGCTCGTTGAAGCATATGCTCGGAGTTGTGAGTCGTCTGAACCTTTAAACAAATGTACTGCAGGGAGTACTTTGAGTTCGAGAGACTAATCTGTAAGACCCTGGCCTAAACCAAGACAATGGCCGTTCTAGGTTCAATTCGGTCACAAGAGGAGGAGAAGGGTCGGTCTATAGGCAGGGAAGCTGAGATTGTGTGGAGATTAATGGAGATTGATCTGGAGGTGATGTGATATGTTGAACTGCTGTAAAGATGATTCTCTGTGTAGACGAGGGAAATCTTATGAACGCGTTTGATAACTTTATAGTGATGAGTCTTAGTTGTTATTCGTTATTAGATAAGAGGTTCAGAAACATATTTATAGCAGCAAATCAATCTAAAGTAAGTGCTGACAGTTGAAGGTAGTGGAAGAATGGGGAAGTTGGAGATCGTGTAAAAACCATTTCCATTTTGTGCGGAAGACTGGGTTAATCGACCATCCACTATTCCATTTACTGCTTAACTGTCAACAAACTTACCACAACTCTCATCGTGGATGTACCTAATATCACATGTGTTGTAGACCGCCAGACCAAAACCCTAGTGATATCCCCCCATGTGACGTGAATTGATGTCTCATGTATGAGTGGTCAATCTTTGACCTAAGACTATGAGTCTTATGAACTGAACCGACGAAGTTCAATATTATGATAGATGAAGCATGGAATGTTGAGTTACCATGATGTATCATTATGCTAGTTGAAGCAGTAATGATAGTCGAATGACTTAGTGATGGTTTTATGAGATTGCTGGATCAATCATAAACTATTATGTTGGTGCGTTGAACACTTGTGAAAATAATCATTGTTGAATGATCATAGAAGGTCTTTCTCAATCCATGTGTCATGAGTCAGTCGAATGACGAGAGATATTATAATATTAAAATAATGGTGACAGGCGAACCAAATGTTGGTTGATGAACCAATGAAATACTGGTAGCCGAATCAATATGAGAAACACTGCAACTCGAATATTGATAGTTGCAATATGAGGAATATTGCTCTAAGCAATTAAATATTGATAGTTGAATCAATATTGGTGGTTCTGAACCTTGTTGACCGTGACCCACTGCTTTGTTGAAGCAATTAGGGTTTTTGCCAGATGGGGCATTGATAATTAGAGCAAGTATTGCTAGTCAGAGCAAATACTGCTAGATCCATGAATAATTGGTAGCAAGACCAAATAAATATTAATTAAAAATATTAACTGAATATTATTTAATTAACTAATTAATTAAAATATTGATTGCTGAATCAATGTTAGAATATTAGTGTTTGAACATGTTCAGAATTATGCTAGACAGAGCATTCAGTTCAAAACCCTAATTATGATCAGTGGATGATCAATGGATGTTCGACTGAGTGTCAACCAATGGGTGAGAGAGGGACCGCTCTATGAGTGAGTTATGGACCGACCATGTAGCATCTGGATGCTAGATTTAGCATTTCCCAAACTCCTTTGCAGAGCAGTTGGTGAATGGATGATTAATGGTTGTTTAATTTAATTTTTGCTTGACTGAGCAATATGTAATAGAACCTAGTCATGGAAAAATATGGAAGTTTCATGAGTTTCGAAAGAGGTGTTGGTGCCCAGATTATTGCTAGGCTACCTACCAACACTGTGTAAAGACCTTGTTTCATGACTATAATATAATTATTATGATTTTTTATTAATTTGCCCTTGGTGGCTCCTTTTTTTTTTTTTAATATATATATATATATAATAATAATAATAATAATAATAATAATAATAATAATAATAATAAAATAAAGAAAAGAGGGGAGGGCCGACTAGCCGTGTGGGCCTATCTTCACGGTTTTTTCATTATTTTATTATTATTTTATCTCTTCCCTTTCCTTCTTTAATCAGGCTTCCAATCCTAATTCTTCCATGAATGCTCCTTTGAGCACTATCACTAAATACACTCGTGCCTCTCGCTCGGGGCTTACTCGGAATATCCCAAAATGCCCGGAAAGGTAAATATCCATTACTTTCCATGAAATTTAACTGAGAAAAGCCATGGATCCTGAGTAGATGAATATTTAGGGTCTAATTAGTACATAATTTCTAGGAATTCAATCTGATGAATGCTACGACTAGATTTAATTAATCTATTGCTTTATACTAGCATATGATATGTCTAGGAGCGTCCAGATATGATGTGATCAACATCATATATTATCTTGGGTTAATTCAGACACCAGGAATAAATTCCGAATTCAGAATAAAGTGAGCTGAATCTTTCAGCTTTTAATAATGAAATGCATGGAATATTAAAAGCTCTGCCTCGGAAACCTTAATATTGTTATTATACGTTATTACCGCCATGATATTACAGAACTGCAATTCACATATTTGTGAGGATACAAATTTCTTATGATTTTGACACTGATCAAAGATACATGGTTTCCGAAGATATTTTACAAATATGACCTTCGTCAAAAATCAACCATCAACATTAAGTCCCCTGCTTAGTGTGGGAAAGTCATGTTCCGCAGTATGCATATAGATGGTGATTTTTATTAACATAAGCAAAAAGAATAAATAAGCTCAGTTGTCAGATGTTGCCAGGATTTCCGATCCAATAATGCTCCACCTATGCCGAATGGTCGTTGAAGGAGCGATAGTCAAGAGCCCTTGTATGGGCATCTTCTTCTTCTTCTATCCGTCCGTCGGCAGCAAACTTTGCCGGAAAATCTCGTCGGTCGGCCAACTTCCGGTACCGGCAATGACCAAGCTCCGATAAGTTTTTTTTAAAAAAAAAATTTCCTGTTTTGTTTACCTTTTCTCCGTAACATGATGCTTCATCCATGGAATAAAAATTATTTTAGTATTTTTCACGAATTAATGAAGTTTTAGGTCAAAATACCGTATTTTTTGACTTTCGGTGCTTCAAACGTCTTCGTAGGTGCTTTAATCAACTTTGGTACAACAAAGAGGAAGTCCTTGTAGCAGCAACTTTTGTGCCATCACCACTGGTCGTTAGTTGAACCATAAAAAGGTAATAATCAGAGTTTCATTACCTTTCTTTTGCTTTCGTCGTTTCTAATCGATATATGTGACTTTGCGATGTAATCCTCTTCTGAAATCGACCTTCTTTAGTTTATAAATCTTGCTAATTTTTGAGTTTTTATCCCCCTGCATGGTGCATTGAAGTAGTCATGCATAGACGATCTGTTGAGATGTCAGAGGACAATTATGATTGTGCTTCTAATGATGGAGATGAGAGCATGATTAAGACCACTCCGAATATGGATGGTGAATTTTTTGTGGTTTAGTATAAACCAGCAAAGTATCCACAAGGCCATAACTTCCATCTTCTTGTAAACCCCATAGAAAATGATAAGATGAAGATGGTTTCTCCTAAAGCCATCATTCAATTCTGTTTGCAAGGAGGTCATTATGCTGCTTCAGTCATAGAGTTTAGAATTGCTAGAAAAGCCTTGCCTGATTTTTCTGGATGGACGCGACACATGCTTGGTTATGATCATGTCATAAAAATGTTGGACAGCGCACAGGTCAATGAAGCCATCAGAGCGTCTGGAGAAATCTTCATATATCATGACATGCCTGGTATCGTGGCTTTGCTCGCCCGGTGGTGCGCCCCTACTCACACGTTCATATGTAGATGGGGAGAGATCACTATCACCTTGGAAGATGTTGCTACTTTGCTTCATTTGCCGGTTACGGGTAATCTTACCATTGTGTTTTCAGCGGAAGAAACCAAGCTATGTACAACTTTAAGGGCTGAGATGATTAAGATCAATGGTGTAGGGAATTGTTATTCGCAGTGGTTGAAGCACTAGTTTTCAATGGAAAAAGACCCGGCCAGACCTGATGATAGTACATTGACCATTGCAGTGTTGTGGTTGTCTAGAGACATGTTCGAGGACGGTAGATCACAATTGAAGGCGTTCGTGATTCCTCTTGCAGTTAAGATGGCTCAAGGTGAAAAAATTCCCATTGGTAGCTTGTTTTTTGGTTCATTGTATTCCCATTTAGATTCCTTAGTCATCGACAGCCGCATCTCCAATGGTTATATGAAAGTGGAATCATACGTTAACACACTGTTCATCCAAGCATGGTTGTGGGAGCATCTGAGCAATTATGCACCTGCTCCTCGTAATGTTTTGCAAAAGAAAGGTGTAGATTCCCGTCATGCCTTTTCTGAAGATAATAACGCAAGGATAATGCGTTGGTCCAACAAGATGCCACGCTCTCGGGTACGCTTTGTTGATTTGTTGGATAATGAAGCTGAGTTCGATTTCCGCCCGTGGGCGCCAGTTCCCCCTTATGTCTCTCATTTGACAACTTTTGTCGGAGAAGAAGATATAATGCTGCAATCCGGTACTGACCTCACTGACGGCGAGAAAACATTTATGCTTAGTTGTACTCCTGGACATCTTGTGTCTGTCATGCAACAAGAATACCTCGTGGAAGAATATAACATTGACAGAGTTTCTAGGAAAATGGGTCTTGATCAGTGTGCCCCTTCTTTTAGGGCTAACAAGCCTCAGGTTCATCACCTTATGACCAACTTGGATCGCACACATGTGGATGGGAGTAGATATTTGTTTCCTCGTCGTGATCATGACACATATGTAACTCCGGGTTACATAAATTTATGGAATCAACAACTCGAGCGTCTTTATGATTTCTCAGTGCTAGCGGCGGCGCCTCCATCATGTGGTTCTCCTTTTACAAAGATCACGGCGGATCGTCTTCGATTAAAACCGCTTCCCAACAACGACAAGAGAAAAACATTTCCAGAATCTTCACAGGTGAGTATTTTCTTCGTAGTTTCCATAGAAGTATAACATCTTATGACCGAATTATTTTGGTGACTCCAACTGTAGAGCGAGCGTGTTGTGAGACCCCGAAATAATGGTGACTTTGCAGATGTTGGAATAAGTCCCCAGAGCGATGAAAAGAAAATAAAAAGTCATAGGATGTTATCTAATGTTGTGGAGCCTCCGCCTGTCTCTTTGGTTAATTGCCTTTCCTAGCGACTTCCCTTCTTAGAGTTCATGAAATACATCGTATTATTATTCCATTATAGGGTTTTGCTCCTTCTAGCATAGAGGGTCTTCGATTCTCCACAGCTGAACAGTCAACCAGAATTGTTGGATCCTCTGAGGAAGATGAAGGAACCAAAAGTGAAGATGAAGAAGTCGATGCAAGTATCTGGCTTGATTTTTCGTAAAAAAATTTGGAGTCCATGAATGTTGAGTTACCATGATGTATCATTATGCTATTTGAAGCAGTAATGATAGTCGAATGACTTAGTGATGGTTTTATGAGATTGCTGGATCAATCATAAACCATTATGTTGGTGCGCTGAACACTTGTGAAAACAATCATTGTTGAATGATCATAGAAAGTCTTTCTCAATCCATGTGTCATGAGTCAGTCGAATGACGAGGAGAGATTATAATATTAAAATAATGGTGACAGACGAACCAAATGTTGGTTGATGAACCAATGAAATACTGGTAGCCGAATCAATATGAGAAACACTGCAACTCGAATATTGATAGTTGCAATATGAGGAATATTGCTCTAAGCAATTAAATATTGATAGTTGAATCAATATTGGTGGTTCTGAACCTTGTTGACCGTGACCCACTGCTTTGTTGAAGCAATTAGGGTTTTTGCCAGATGGGGCATTGATAATTAGAGCAAGTATTGCTAGTCATAGCAAATACTGCTAGATCCATGAATAGTTGGTAGTAATACCAAATAAATATTAATTAAAAATATTAACCGAATATTATTTAATTAATTAATTAATTAAAATATTGATTTCTGAATCAATGTTAGAATATTAGTGTTTGAACATGTTCAGAATTATGCTAGACAGAGCATTCAGTTCAAAACCCTAATTATGATCAGTGGGTGATCAATGGATGCTCGACTGAGAGTCAACCAATGGTTGAGAGAGGGACCGCTCTATGAGTGAGTGATTGATCGACCATGTAGCATCTGGATGCTAGACTGATCATTTACCAAACTCCTTTGCAGAGAAGTTGGTGAATGGATGATTAATGGTTGTTTAATTTAATTTTTGCTTGACTGAGCAATATGTAATAGAACCTAGTCATGGAGAGAGAGTGGACCGACCAAGAAGCGTAAGTCCGACCCTTGGTGGTCTCGGGCCAGCTGATGGTGAGTGGATCATCATTCCCAGTATCAGGAAGGAGTTTGAACCAAATATGGACTCTAGATGATTAATTAGGTCAAAAATCATCAAAAGAGGTGGGACCGGCTTTTGCAAGCCAAAGGGAAGGCCATGACCGGTCATGGTGGCGTGCCTATATTTCCATGCTCTTCACGGTCCAATCCTGAGAATTTGGGTATTTTTTGGTGGTCCGTTGAGCATTATTTCATCCTTATATGAAGAATTTGAGTTTAACTGAAACTCTTAATAGTGGTAGAAGGACAACTATTAAATGTATTAAAATAATATTATTTTAATATTTCTCATGGTACTAAGAGGACAATTCATGGTTGCGGGACCACTAGTTTTGCTAACCACATGGTTCATGGAAAAATATGGAAGTTTCATGAGTTTTGATCGAAAGAGGTGTTGGTGCCCAGATTATTGCTAGGCTACCTACCAACACTGTGTAAAGACCTTGTTGTTGATGTTCTTAGAGTATTGCTTGGTTGAACCCACCAAGCATTGGTATGTCAAGTTTGATTGTCATATTTTAGTGAATCAAAACTCATTTAAAGAGTCTCTTGATTATGTACTAGAGTCAACTTCGTATAGGTTAAAATAGAAAGACTAGGATATGAGACATGCAAGTATTACTCGAAGACTTGAAGAATGTGAAGAAGTAAAGAGCTACATCTACGACATCATTCTTCCTCTTGAGATTAGTAATATTTTGACTTGAACTGTTTCATTCCTAACGTATCTTTCAAGTCGTGCTATATTGAAAACATAACTGCGAAGCTGTGAATGATTATACTCTAGTTAAACATAGTATTAAGGAATTATAATACGAAGTATAACGCTTATCTTTTGAACTTCGTATATAAGACATCGACATAATCGTATAAATGCTATTGTGATTATGTGTATGGGTAAAGGTGAAGATTTCATCCTAGGAAACAATGCTTGCATTTGTTTAAAGGAAGTACATTCATAAACTTGTTTTGTGAATCGAAAGGGAAATCGCTAGGCTTATGAGTATTGTTATTCATTGCATATCGTTGGATTACCAATATGTGTAGATTAGTAGAACCGATTATAATCTGTTATGTATCTTGGTAAAACTATTCACAGTTCCTGACTTATGTATTGGTATGATTTTTATTAGTGCAACCGATCCTAAGTAATCACCTAAGATGGTATGATCGATATTTGTAATTGGTGTGACCGATCCTAGTAATTGGTGTAACCGATCCTAGTAATTGGTGTGACAGATCACAAAAGAGTTTTGTAATCGATCTTTGTAATTGGTATAACCAGTCCTAGTGATTGGTGTAACCGATCCTAGTAACTGGTGTGACCGATCACAAGTAATACCATGAGAATATTGTAACCGGTCCTGGTAATTGATGTAACCGATCCCGGTAACTGATGTAACCGGTCCCAGTAACCATATGGAGGTAGAACCGATCCTTGTGTTTGGTAGAACCGTAAAGCCATGATTGTTGATTTGATATTTGATCAATCACATAGTTCTTGGAAATCAGATGAACCAATTCTAAACTCGTTTGGAAGTGTGGTAAATCGTTTCCAAGATTATAAATATGAAAAAGGATTTACAAAGAAAAAGATGTCGACATACTTTTAACATGTTCAGTAATTCTTATCTTTTATTATTCAAAGATATTCCTTAATAACTCAAGGAGATCCCTGACCGAAATAAATTAAGAATCTTTTAATTAAGGATATTAATTTTATATGCTTTTAATTACCAGTAATTAAACGCTTATCTCTGGAGAATAAAAATTGGTAATGTGCATTTACTAATTGGAGATTTTCTAGTGAGATTTCGGAAGATATTGGACCGAACATTTCCAGGAATTATGAAAACCGATTTGGGCATTTATTGCATATCTTGAAAATATTCGGTTTTGGAAATTCCTTGGTGTCCAAACATCATTGGTATATAAATACCTAAGTTTGCATTTCGAGCAAACTAATCCTAAGAGCCAGCAAAACTACCTTGTTGTGTTGTTACTGGTGGAGCCGTCTATTCGGAGAGGAAAGTAACCTAATTAGGCGAAATCTCTGACGACCGCTCGTTTAAAGACTTCTTTGGGATCAAGAAGATCTACGAGTACCATTGGTGGGAAACTAGATAATTGCAGTGTTATTAGTTTTTGATTGATTTGATTGACTAACGGTTGTTGAACTTTGATTGCACCTAGTTTGTTTATTATTGAGAATCTTCTCATATGATATAAGATTCACTCAAACTAGATCGAAGTGTCGACGGGATCTTTAGAACTGTTTGTAGATCTAAAGACGTCTTGTGATAATCCATTGTTAACAGACTCCGTTCTGTGCGTGATTGATCACAAGAGATTCAAGTTGTGGTGTACAGGTGTTTATTGAAGATCTAAGAAGATTTGAAGACAAAGAAGATTTCTTATTGGTTTTATAATCTTTGTGTGCACAAAACTTGATCGGCTGGGATCCAACTATAATCGGTTTATCTTTGATAGATTTGATTGATTAGTTGTGTAGGTCGGCATCACTATATAGTATCTTGATAGATTCTATATTGGTTGATTGCTTAGTCTAAACACGGCTACTTTGGTAGTTGTTGAATAGATAGATCTAGAACCCGACAAAGGAGTTTATTGGAGTAAACAGAAGAGCCTTTGTCAAACTCATATCACTAAGATTGAATAGAGTTGTTACCGAACAGATTTGTTGTTCCTTTTTACTGTTTGGAATACGAACCAAAGGAATTGTTCCAGTGCGTGCACTTATCGAATGTCGGAAGCGCAGGGATACTACAGAAACTAGGTGAACTATTGGTTTAGTTGCTTGGTCTCAACTATACGAAGTTGGTTTAGATTTTGTATAGTGGCTTAATTCTGAGAGTATTCAATTCTGGACTAGGTCCCGGGGTTTTTCTGCATTTGCGGTTTCCTCGTTAACAAAATCTTGCTGTGTCTTTTACTTTTCTATTTCCACAATTATAATTGTTTTTATTATAATTAGAAGTAAATTACACAAACGTTAATTCCGTATTACTTGATAGTGATCCTATAGAGTTTGGTTAAGTCCGAACCTATTATCAGGTAATCACACTTTGATTATTGTATTGTCTCGATATCGTATCCATAGACGATCACACAAAGTGTGAATACCGATTCTTTGTATTGTGTCGACTCAGTCCATAGACAATCACTTTCGGTAAGAGGACTTATAGGTGGAAAAGTTTTAGATTGTGGTATATTTATGTACCCTCGTCTTTTCAATTGGTATTAGAGCTGGAAAACACGAAAAGATCTAACAATTTGTGTTTGGTGCGATCCAACCTATAAGAATTGAATCTAATGGGTGATTCATTTAACGTAGAGCAAGAAGATGATATACTTCAGAAAGGAAGTTTTTTTTCAAAACCTGATAAAAAGCTCAGCACTGTTAGTTCACTGGTTGAACACGACTCAGGAAATATTAACCATGATGGGTTAATAAGAAAACAAATACTTGTGATAGACAGGTCAGGTTCAGATGACAGTGAAGAGATTAAATTTTTCATAAAGCTTGCTGAAAAATATAATCTACAAGATAACATATAATATCCATCTGTCGAAAGAATCATCAGAGAATCTCTGATAAAAACTAGGTTTCATCAAAAAGCTGTCTCTCAAGAAACTCTTAAAGTTCATGAACCTCCTGACATGATGGTAATCACATCTAGTCTATATCAAGATGAAAATACTGCTCCATTTTCACTTGAAACTGAATCTGAAGGATTTGACAATGATAAAATCAGAAGAGATTTATTAGTTAAGAAAATGAGTCTTTTAGCTAATAAATAACATCTTGATTATAAATCTAATAGTCTAATCACTTGCAAGAATCAAAAGAGATGTGTTTTAAGGAATAATCCGTTGACTAATATCTGGTCAAGCAAGACAGTTGACAAGGATTATCCCACTGACTATGGCTATGATCAACATAAAAGCACATAATCAAATGACTTCAAATCATGCTGTTTTGTTGCTCAACTGTCTAAATTAGAATCAAGGAAACAATCTCATCAAAAGATTATGTCATATTCCAAGAATTTTTTGGGTCGATATAAGAGTTCTACTCAATTTGTGACTCAAAAGAATTCTTGTCACACTTATGATCCTTCTGTTACATCAGATTACTCAAGTTGTGACTTAATGAGAGAAAACTATTCATGGAATAGTTTCAAAAAGGAAGATGTCCGAAACCATCATGGTAGATCATGTTCCGAAAACATAAATGAGCAATCAAGTGCTTACTTCAACAATTAAGTTTGTTGATCGGAATTTCCCATCCTGTGCTCGATTTAAATAAATGGGAAATTCTTAAAAGAGCACTGGAATATGAGAAAAGTATAATTCTGTACTCAATCTATCTATATCATGAACATCTAACGTATATTTCTAGTTTTGGAATACTTTTTCTATTGTGAGAAGTATACTTTCGATCTTAGGAAGGTTCATGACAAAAATTGGGTAAGATATTTTCGGAACCTCTTAATCATACTGTTTCGGAAAACTCTCACTATTATTTCCGAAAGTGTATATATTTTCACAAATCATATCAAATAAAAAATACCTTGATTAGGTATCTCAAAAAATTTGGAAACCAAGTTCGATTTGATATATAAAACATCTTAAGAACCGATTCTTCTCTTTAGGTTTAGTCTGCGATTAAAGATGGGTGAAAATACTATTGATATTGATTCACAATTACAGAAGATTGAAACTTGCCCTCCCACTGAGATTAAGTGCTACTTCTCAATGGAACATAAGAAGAATCAAATATCACTTGAGCTCATGTTCTTTTTAATGAGAGATTTTGAGATTGCTCAAGAAAAATTGGAAGCTTCTGTAAAGAATGAAAAATGGCTCTAGTCAACTCTTTTGAAGTTGATCGTTACAGTGAATCTCTTGAATAGAAGACTCAATCTTTTAAAAGAAAAGAATACTGAAGAACCTGAATGCTGAAGAATCTTCAGTAAATAATCAGGGCACAACTAGTGATTAAGTTACATGCTGTAATACTTAATTCAAGAAAATAGACATCAGTTTTTGATTATTTCAATTATTGTATAAGGTTTATTCTGAATAAAACTATCTATTATATTTATGAATAAAATTATTAATTTATAATTTTTCCTGTGATAGTTTTTCGATTGCATAGCCTGTGCTTGATTGCTTTATATTATTGCTATGTGTTTATGGGATGTTTGATTTCGGTTTTCATAACCTTAATATTCGATCTCATATGGTGTGTACCCTTATGGTTCGTGTGGCTTTTTGATTTAGTGGGATTGAGTTCTAGCCCATGTTGGTAGGCTTTATCAAAGGATCATAAGGTGTTCCGATTGAAACTCATATGTGAAAAAGTCACAATATGTTGAATCAATTTGTGTTTTCATAAGTTGTGTTTAGCATAAAAGCATATGTGTATCGGGTTTTTAACTTTTGCTATTGGCACGCATTAGTTAAAACCGATTCAACCTTTCTCTAGTAAAGGTTGCTTTTGTTGTTGTTCTTTTGTTCTTACTTACGAGGATGACAACACAATGGGGGATAGTTCTAACTTGAACTTGCGTTTAATGATATATCTTTCTGGGGAGAAGAGGATGCGGAATCTGAGGTAACGAATTTGTTAGTTAATCGTTTTCCTGTTTAAGAAAAGCCTGATTTTATTTCATATATTTTGCTTTTGCTCAAGAAAATTTCGGTACAGTTGATGTTTATTCCATTGTGTGTGTATGGATGTGTGTGTGTGATTCAATTGTTTCCAGTTGAGAAAAACTGTTGTTATCTTTCTTTATTGTTAGGTATCAATTGTTTAGGCTTAACGAAATTTCGGTGCAATTGCGGTGATATAATGTCTATGTTCGTTTCAATTGCTTACGGTTAAGAAAAATAATTATGCAAGTTGATTTATTTGGTTTGTATGAATTATTTATGGCTTAACAAAAACACGGAATCATTTGTTTAGTCCAATTCGATTCCGGATAAGAGAAACTAAGTTAATTCTAATCTTAGTTAGACTTATCAAAGTGTAGGATTCGGTTATTCAAGTCTAATCGAATGCCTTAACAAGAAATACTAGTTAACTAACCTAGTACTTGTATTGTTTAAAGAGTAAGGTCTAAGTTATTGATTGAATAATTAGACCCTGATGAGAAAAATAAAGTTATTTCTGATCTTTATTTTGGTATTATCAAAATAAGCGATTGTATTTATGCAATCGGTTTAGCAAAAGAACTAAGTTGCTTAGTCAATTTTTTAAACTATTAGGGAAAATTGCTTCGGGCAATTTTTTCCTTGATAACATATTAAAACCGAATTACTTGTAGTTTCGGTTTTGATATTGGTTATCTAAAATGGTATGTGAAACTTTCGTGCTTAACTATTATAGGTTGTACAAGTCTTTTAGATTTGTAAGATCCTTTCGGTTTGTCCTTTATTTTCTCGTACCTTTGTCATTTTGTGAAAAAAAGGGGGAGAAATATATGGAGTAAACAAGTGATGTGTATTCACTAAGGAAAGGACAATTGTGCTTAAACGTTACATCTAACGAAAGAGTAAAGCATTGACTAAGGGGGGGAAACATATCATATGATGATTGTAGTTATTTGAACTACAAAAGGGAAATAACAAAGATGTGCGGATTGAAAATCTACCTATCTCACCTTTAGGGGGAGTATTAGCTTTGTTATTATAATGTCAACAACGACATTTAAGGATTGAATTTATGCAGGTTATTGTGCTGTTGAAACTTGGAATCAAGCGTATGTATAATGAATTTATGTAATTTGTTTATCCATATGTTGTAAGAGTTTTGACACTAAAATTGACAAGGGGGGAGATTGTTAGAGTATTTCTCGGTTGAACCCACCAAGCGTTGGTATGTCAAGTTTGGTTGTCATATTTTAGTGAATCAAAACTCATTTAAAGAGTCGCTTGATTATGTACTAGAGTCAACTTCGTATAGGTTAAACTAGAAAGACTAGGATATGAGACATACAAGTATTACTCGAAGACTTGAAGAATGTGAAGAGGTAAAGAGCTACATCGACGACATCATCCTTCCTCTTGAGGTTAGTAATATTTTGACTTGAACTGTTTCATTCCTAACGTATCTTTCAAGTCGTGCTATAATGAAAACATAACTGCGAAGATGTGAATGATTATACTCTAGTTAGACATGGTATTAAGGAATTATAATACGAAGTATAACGCTTATCTTTTTATTAGAGCATAGCTCGGTTGAACCCACCAAGCGTTGGTATGTCAAGTTTGGTTGTCATATTTTAGTGAATCAAAACTCATTTAAAGAGTCGCTTGATTATATACTAGAGTCAACTTCGTATAGGTTAAACTAGAAATACTAGGATATGAGACATACAAGTATTACTCGAAGACTTGAAAATGTGAAGAGGTAAAGAGCTACATCAACGACATCATCCTTCCACTTGAGGTTAGTAATATTTTACTTGAACTGTTTCAAGTCGTGCATATTGAAAACAAAACTGCGAATCTATGAATGATTATACTCTAGTTAGACGTAGTATTAAGGAATACAATACGAAGTATAACGCTTATCTTTTGAACTTCGTATATAAGACATCGACATAATCGTTTGAATGCTTTTGTGATTATGTATGGGTATGAGGTAAAGATTTCATCCAAGGAAACAATGTTTTACATTCGTTTAAAGGAAGTAAATTCATGAACTTGTTTTATGAATCGAAAGGGAAATCGCTAGTCTTAATGGTATTGTTATTCATTGCATATCTTTTGAACTACCAATATGTGTGTTTAGTATAACCGCTCATGACTTGTTTATGTTCTTGGTAAAACTATTCACAAGGCCTGACTTTTGTATTGGTATGACTTTTATTAGTGAAACCGATCTTAAGTAATCACCTGAGATGGTATGATCGATTTGTTGTAATTGGTATGACCAACTCTAGGCAAAGGGGAACCGATCCTAGTAAGAGGTGCAACCGATCACAAAAAGGGAATCGATCCTTGTAAGAGGTGCAACAAGTTTCTAGATATTGGGAACCGATCCTATGAACATGTGCAACACGTTTTTAGATATTGGGAACCGATCCTATGGACATGTGCAACAAATACAAGTTAGATACCATATATATGTGGGAACCGATCCTAGTACCTAGTCAACCAAGTTTTGGTAACTAGCGTGACTAATTCTAGTACCCACATGGAGGTAGAACCGAAACTTGTTTTGGTAGAACCGTGAAACCCATGTTTGGTGATTTGATAGGATAATCAATCACATAGTTCTTGGAAGTCAGATGAACCAATTCTAAACTTGTTTGGAAGTGTGGCAAATCGATTCCAAGATTGTAAGTATGAAAGAGGACTTACAAAGTAAAGATGTCGACATACTTTGAACATGTGCAATAACGCTTATCTTTTATTGTTAAAAGATATTCCATAATAGATAAAGGAGAATCCCGGATCGAAAATAAATTGAGAATCTTTTAATTAAGGTTTTTAATTGTATATTTGGAAAATAAAAATTAGTAATATGCATTTACTAATTGGAGATTTTCTAGTGATATTTCGGTCAACATTTGGACAAAGCATTTCCAGGAATTATGGAAACCGAATTTGGAATATATTGCATATCTTGAGAATATTTTCGGTTTTGGAAATTCCTTGGTGTCCAAACTTCTTTGGTCTATAAATATCAAAGTTTGCATTTCGAGCAAACTAATCCTCAGATCCAGCAAAACTACCTAGTTGTGATGTTACTAGTGGAGCCGCCTATTCGGAGAGGAAAGTAACCTAATTAGGCGAAATCTCTTACGGCTGATCAGTTTAAAGACTTCTTTGGGATTGAGAAGCTCTATTAGTACTGTTGGTGGGAAACTAGATAATTGCGGTTTATTATTAGTTTTCGATTGATTTGATTGACTAACGGTTGTTGAACTTTGATTGCACCTAGTTTTTTTATACTTGAGAATCTTCTCTTCTGATATAAGATTCACTCAAACTAGATCAAAGTTTCGACGGGGATCTTTAGACTGTTTGTAGATCTAAAGACGTCTTGTGATAATCCATTGTTAACAGACTCCGTTCTGTGTGCGATTGATCACAAGAGATTCAAGTTGATTGTGTTCACGTGTTTATTGAAGATCTAAGAAGATTTGAAGACGAAGAAGATTTCAGATTTGGGTTCATAATCTTTGGTGTGCACAATACTTGTTTCGGGTAAAAAGGATCCAACTATAATCGGTTTATCTTTGTGATAGATTGGATTGATTAGTTGAGTAGATCGGCATCAATACAATTCTTTGTGATTCAAAGTATTGATTGCAAAACCTTTACAATTACTTTGGTAGTTGTTATTGGATAGATCTAAGAACCTGACAAAGGAGTTTATTTGGATAAACGGAAGAGCCTTTTGTCGAACTCATATCACTTGATTGAAAAGAGTTGTTACCGAACAGATTTGTTGTTCCTTTACTGTTTGGAATACGAACCAAAGGAATTTTTACAAGTGCGTGACTTATTAACAAGTTGGAGGCGCAAGGATACAGACGAAACTAGGTGAACTATAGGTTTAGTTTCTTGGTCTAAACTATACGAAGTTGGTTTGATTTTGTATAGCGGCTTAATCCTGAGAGTATTCAATTCTAGACAAGGTCCCGGGGTTTTTCTGCATTTGCGGTTTCCTCGTTAACAAAATCTTGCTGTGTCTTTTACTTTTCTATTTATGTAATTATAATTGTTTTTATTATAATTAGAAGTAAAATACACAAACGTTAATTCCTATTTACTTGATAGTAATCCTATTGTGTTTGCTTAAGTCCGACCAATTTATCAAGTAAACATACTTCGTTGTTGTATTGTCTTGATCTTGTATCCATAGTCAATCACACAAGTTATCTTGTTGTCGTATTGTCTCGATCTCGTATCCATAGACGATCACACGAAGTGTGAACCGATTAGTTTTATTATCTCGACTCGGTCTATAGACAATCACTTTCGGAGAAAGGACTTATAGGTGGAAAAGTTTTAGATTGAGGTATATTTGGGTACCCTCGTCTTTTCACTTTTGAACTTCGTATATAAGACATCGACATAATCGTATGGATGCTGTTGTGTTTATGTATATGGGTAAAGGTGAAGATTTCATCCTAGGAAACAATGCTTGCATTTGTTTAAAGGAAGCACATTCATAAAATTGTTTTGTGAATCGAAAGGGAAATCGCGAGGCTTATTGGTATTGTTATTCATTGCATATCTTTGGATTACCAATATGTGTGGATTAGTAGAACCGATCATAATATGTTATGTATCTTGGTAAAACTATTCACAGTGCCTGACTTATGTATTGGTATGACTTTTATTAGTGCAACCGATCCTAAGTAATAACCTAAGATGGTATGATCGATATTTGTAATTGGTGTGACCGATCCCAGTAATTGGTGTAACAGATCCTGGTAATTGGTGTGACCGATCACAAAAGAGTTGTGTAATCGGTCCTTGTAATTGGTGTAACCGGTCCTAGTAATTGGTGTAACCGATCATAAGTAATACCATGAGAATATGGTAACCGGTCCTGGTAATTGATGTAACCGATCCTGGTAACTGATGTAACCGGTCCCAGTAACCATATGGAGGTAGAACCGATCCTTGTGTTTGGTAAAACCGAAAACCCATGATTGTTGATTTGATATTTGATCAATCACATAGTTCTTGGAAATCAGATGAACCAATTCTAAACTTGTTTGGAAGTGTGGTATATCGGTTCCAAGATTATAAATATGAAAAAGGATTTACAAAGAAAAAGATGTCGACATACTTTGAACATGTTCAGTAATTCTTATCTTTTATTGTTCAAAGATATTCCTTAATAACTCAAGGAGATCCCTGACCGAAATAAATTAAGAATCTTTTAATTAAGGAAATTAATTTTATATGCTTTTAATTACCAGCAATTAAACGCATATCTCTAAAGAATAAAAATTGGTGATGTGCATTTACTAATTGAAGATTTTCTAGTGAGATTTCGGAAGATATTGGACAAAGCATTTCCACGAATTATGAAAACCAATTTGGGTATTTATTGCATATCTTGAGAATATTCGGTTTTGGAAATTCTTTGGTGTCCAAACATCCTTGGTCTATAAATACCTAAGTTTGAATTTCGAGCAAACTAATCCTAAGAGCCAGCAAAACTACCTTGTTGTGTTGTTACTGGTGGAGCCGTCTATTCGGAGAGGAAAGTAACCTAATTAGGCTAAATCTCTTACGATCGCTCGTTTAAAGACTTCTTTGGGATTAAGAAGCTCTATGAGTACCGTTGGTGGGAAACTAGATAATTGTAGTGTTAATAGTTTTCGATTGATTTGATTGACTAATGGTTGTTGAACTTTTATTGCACCTAGTTTGTTTATTCTTGAGAATCTTCTCTTCTGATATAAGATTCACTCAAATTAGATCGAAATGTCGTCGGGATCTTTAGAACTGTTTGTATATCTAAAGACGTCTTGTGATAATCCATTTTTAACAGACTCCGTTCTGTGCGTGATTGATCACAAGAGATTCAAGTTGTGGTGTGCAGGTGTTTATTGAAGATCTAAGGAGATTTGAAGACAAAGAAGATTTCTTATTGGTTTCATAATCTTTGGTGTGCACAAAACTTGATCAGCTGGGATCCAACTATAATCGGTTTATCTTTGATAGATTTGATTGATTAGTTACGTAAATCGGCATCACTATATAGTATCTTGATAGACTCTATATTGGTTGATTGCTTAGTCTAAACACGGCTACTTTGGTAGTTGTTGAATAGATAGATCTAGAACCCGACAAAGGAGTTTATTGGAGTAAACAGAAGAGCCTTTGTCAAACTCATATCATTGAGATTGAATAGAGTTGTTACCGAACAAATTTGTTGTTCCTTTATTGTTTGGAATACGAACCAAAGGAATTGTTCCAGTGCGTGCACTTATCGAATGTCGGATGCGCAGGGATACTGAAGAAACTAGGTGAACTATAGGTTTAGTTGCTTGGTCTCAACTATACGAAGTTGGTTTAGATTTTGTATAGTGGCTTAATTCTGAGAGTATTCAATTCTGGACTAGGTCCCGGGGTTTTTCTGCATTTGTGGTTTCCTCGTTAACAAAATCTTGTTATGTTTTTTTACTTTTCTATTTCCGCAATTATAAATTTTTTTATTATAATTAGAAGTAAATTACACAAACGTTAATTACGTATTACTTGATAGTGATCCTATAGAGTTTGGTTAAGTCCGAACCTATTATCAAGTAATCACACTTTGATTGTTGTATTGTCTCGATCTCGTATCCATAGACGATCACACAAAGTGTGAATACCGATTCGTTGTATTGTCTCGACTCAGTCCATAGACAATCACTTTCCGTAAGAGGACTTATAGGTGGAAAAGTTTTAGATTGAGGTATATTTGGGTACCCTCGTCTTTTCAGATGTGTAATGTACTTTTTATTAGTTTATAATAAAAGCCTGCTCTGACATCTCTGGTGTATAGGCGATTTACAGGCGTCAGAAAGTCTGCAAAACGTTTCCGGCAATATCTCTGGTGTTCTCCGTTGGGTTTTCCATCAAACACCTTTCTTTGAATTCCTCTTGTTATACTCTTTCTTGTAATGCCTTTTTTTATGCACTGCTCTTCACATCTCTCAGATCGCTTTAGCAGTTACTACCATGCCAAGTAGACGAACACGTTTTTCATCTTCCCAACCTACAACATCATCATCATCTTTAACACCTCCGGCTACCCCACCCTAACAATCTCAGTATAGTCATATATCAGGATTATCTTCTTCCCAGGATGGCCGGATTCACTTCCCTTTCAAAAACTATGATGACTGTAACGACGGGATTAACGGCAGAGGTTACGTTCGCAGTTCGTTTCAGAGACACCTTAATGACAGGCACTTCACATCTGATGAAGCCAAACAACTTTTCATACAGAAGCTGTGCAGGGATAGGAATACATACTTTCCATGGGAGCAAGTCCTACAGCAACTATGCTGTTGGTTATGCAGCCAGTGCATGATTTTACATGCCTGGAAAAAACCCATTAATCATGGTACGAATATCATCTCAGGACCACATAACGGTAGGTATGTGAATTTTCCCATCTCTGATATTCCCAAGCCTTCATTGGCAGTTGGAGATACTTCAACCTCTTCAACAGACACTTCTTCTATATCTCTTTCTTTAGAACTGTTGAATGATGTCTTTCAGAGACAATTCACTACCATATCTTGTATTCCCCCACTATGCAGGTTGAGTTTTTATCGAACTCTTAAATCCTTCCTAGACACAGTCACCCTTAATCCTAAGGAGTTATCTTCTTGGATTCGCTTACTGTTACTCCCTGTCCGCACGCTGAATCTATATCGTCCAAAAAATTCATCAGAGGAACGTTCAAGTTCCAGGAAAAAGATGCAAATTGCCTCTATCAAACAAGCACTGATTGAATGGCGAGAACCTAATGGTTGTCTCAATTTGATCAGTAAACTACTAGAAAAACCAAAGCGACGCCAGTTAAGCAAGCCAAAGAGCAAGCAGTCACAGGATACAGCCAATCTAGAAGCCTGCCGTAAGAAGCTGTCCTACGGACATTACACTACCGCAATTAGAGTGCTCTCCTAAAATGGTGTTGCCCCCTACAATGAATCAACACTTTCAGAACTGACATAAGCACCCTAATGCTTCTCCACCAACTATCCCTGCTGAAGCCATACCTTGTGATGTTATTACGGCAGATCATGTGTCAATCCTCAAGGCCATTCGAAGTTTACCCAAGGGGACATCCTGCGGACGAGATGGGTTGAGGGCTCAGCATCTCCTTGACGCCATGAGCAGTGCAGCTAATGCAATTGTATACGAGCTATTAGCCTCCATCACTCAGGTGGTTAATCTCTGTTTATCTGGCAAGTGCCCAACTGCGCTTGGAGAATTCATCGCTAGCGCCCCTCTCACTCCCCTGCAGAAACCAGGTGGTAGTCTTCGCCCCATTGCAGTAGGAACCATTTGGAGGAGGCTCGTATCTAAGCTTGCTGCCACCAAAGTTGGGAAAGACATGTCTGTATACCTTAGAGACTATCAATTCGGTGTTGGAGTACCTTGTGGAGAAGAGAGCATTCTACATTCCGTCAATAGACTAATAGAAACCAAAGGTAACAAGTCCGATACATCCATGCTTCTCGTAGACTTTACAAATACGTTCAACATGGTTGATAGGATTTCACTTATCAGAGAAGTTCGATCACAGTGCCATGCGATTTCCCTCGAATTCTGCTATGCACAACCTGCCAGGCTCTATTACAATGATGTCGTCTTATCCTCGTCGCAAGGGGTGCAACAAGGAGACCCCCTGGGTCCTATGCTCTTTGCTCCCACACTCCATCCCATCGTGAAGAACATCACTTTAGAATGTAGCCTAAACCTACAAGCATGGTACTTAGACTACGGCACAATCATTGGCGATACCCTAGAGGTCTCTAAATCTTTACGCATCAGCAGGAAGGTGCCAGTAGAGGTCTTTATCTCAACATTCACAAAACGGAAGTGTTCTGGCCTGTTGGAGACCCTCGCAGTTTTGATCCTGACGTCTTCCCTACTAACATTGGCAGACCAGCCTCTGGGGTCAATCTTTTAGGTGGCCCTGTAAGTGCTGACTTACAGTTCAGTAAAGACATGGTTATGCAAAGAGTGGAGAAGACTATTAAGCTCATGTCCGTAGTGAAGAAGCTCAAAGACCCCCAATATGAACTACTGTTGCTGCGCAACTGTTCCGGAGTCTCCAAACTATACTTCACTATGCGTACGACATTCCCTCAGGCCCTAGAGCAAGCTACATCTCGCTTCGACGACTACCTCTATCAATACTTGCGGCTGTTAGTTACTGCAGATAGTGCCGGCTTTGGAACTTTACAGTTTCTTCTTGCGACTCTCCCCATCAAGGACGGCGTCCTGGGAATCTACACTATGTCCGACACGTCTAAATACTTCTACCTAGCTTCGCAGTTTCAGACACAATCTGTCCAGCGCATCATCCTAAACAGTGGCTACAACCCAAAGTGTCGTGACTCAGAAAGCCTTTAGACTTATACGCAGGTTTGTGGAATTAATCCTCCTTCACTCATCTTCGATATCACAACCTCCCTTCCCATGCATTCCCTGGCTGTAGCATACTTTGAAGTCGTGAAGAAAAAAATACCCACTACCTTCTCTATGTCTGTACGAGACAATATACTTTGGCAGAGCAATCAGATGAAGCATGCACAAGACTACCTACTTGCGGTTCCCATCAGTGTCCTTAATCAGACATTCGGCCCTCGTCAGTTCCGTTGCATCCTTAGTTATCGTCTTGGCATCCCTCTATTTTCCGAAGGCAGCCATTGCACCAGTTGCATGAAGGAAATGGACATCTATGGAGATCACGCACTTCACTGCGCCAGCGAAGTATGACTTAAATTCCGCCATGACCTTGCACGAGACGTCCTTGTAGATATTTGTTTTCGAGCCAGGATTTCAGCTAAGAAAGAAGCATCTCTAGGCTTCTGCTCTGAGAATAACAATACATTACTGCCTGCTGATGTACTAGTCTATAATTTGGAGAATGGAAAGGACACTTGTTTCGATATCACGGTAGTCTCACCTTTCACGAATGACATCCGTTACTTCACACCCGTCCAGGCCATAGCTAAGGCAGTTCTTCGGAAGCGCAACAAATATCTTATTACATGTGAAGCTCATGGATACAGGCTAGGCATTTTGGCATTCACCACTCTAGGTGAGCTAGGCGAAGATACTACCACTTTCTTGAAGAGACTGAAGAACTTCCTAGCCAACAACAATGCGAATTGTGACAATGACAGTTTTCTTTTTCATCGTGTAGGCATTGCAATTCAAAAGGGCGTTGGTGCCCAGTTGGTAGCTAGGCTATCAACAAACTCTGTATAACTAACTCTATATTTATTTTCTAATAAAGGCCCTCAGAGGTGACTTTCTCATTAATATATATATATATATATATATATATATATATATATATATAATACTCCCTCCATCTCAAATTAACAGTCCTAATTGACTTTGTCAAGATATTAAGGAAATCCTATAAAATGTCGTGACTAACCCTTGACTAGCCCTATTTAATGTTATGTTGTTACCAAAACTAATATTAATAGCATTAAAAATTATAAATTGGATAGTATTATTATTTTAGGAAATATTTTAAGAAAATAAAAAAAAACTTATACTGCTTTTATTATGGAGTCCATAATTAGAACGGGATGTAAGAATAAGTAGAAGGTTTATTAGGAATTGTATAACTATCCATAAATGTTTTTAGGAATGACAATTAATACAAAGATATTGAGTAGATTTTTTCCTTATATATGGTGATAATATTTAAGATTTTGAATTAAGTTTATACTAAAAATGATTTTATGATTATAAAAAATAAAGGGTATATTTGATAATTTAAGGGAAAAGTATGTCTATAAACAGAGCGGACAGATAAAAAGAGACAGACCAAAGTAGAAATTAGGACAGATAAAAAAACACCGAGGGAGTAATAAAATAAGGAAAAGAGGGGAGGGCCGGCTAAAACTGGCGGCATGGCCGACCGGCTAGCCGTGTGGGCCCATCCTCACGGTTCCTTTATTATTTTATAATTATTTTATCTCTTCCCTTTCCTTCTTTAATCAGACTTCCAATCCTAGTTCTTCCATGAATGCTCCTTTGAGCACTATCACTAAATACACCCGTGCCTCTCGCTCGGGGCTTACTCGGAATATCCCAAAATGCCCGGAAAGGTAAATATCCATTACTTTCCATGAAATTCAACTGAGAAAAGCCATGGATCCTGAGTATATGAATATTTAGAGTCTAATTAGTATTTTTTTTCTTAATCATGAAATTTTATTACCAAATTAATCAAAAATTTACAACTGACAATGAGGCAAAGACATTTTCAAGGCAAAGACCTAAATTAAAACATAAGCCCAGTAAGCTAAGCCCAGTAAGAGAGTTGTAACAATTATCAACGCATAATAAGCAAAGGAATTACAGAGAGCTCAACAGAGCAGAGCAAACATAAATCAATACATCATTTTTCAGGAGCTGAACCTAAAGTAAATACCATCTTCACACTCCAACTGATTCAGAAAATCTGGCTTGTCCTCATAATATATAATTGTTCCTCTTGCAAGAAGTACACCCTGTTTAGCCATCTTGTCAGCAGAAAATTTTATCTCCCTATATGAGTGTGTGAATGTGATTCTTGATATGTATTGTCTAATATTGTTCCATCTATTCACAACAATCCAGGGTATTCTACCATTGCTGAAAGCTAACAAAACTGCTTTAGAGTCAAGACTGAAACATACATTCCCATACCTTTTCTTACTGCCCATTCACCAGCTACCACCAAAGCCATTACCTCAGCCAGATAGTTTGTTGCTATCCCCAAACCTCTAGAAGCTGCTCCCAGGCATCCACCTTTTTCATTCCTTGCCACAAAGCCCAGTCCTGCATTTCCAGGGTTACCCTTTGATGCTCCATCATAGCATATGATAATTTTTTCCTCTCCCAGGAAATTTGAAGAAGCATTGTTTTACATCTGTCATGTGTGTTTTAATTCCTGTGATTCCAAAATGTAGTAAAATTTGTAAGTCATACATATTCCCCCATTTGGAGCCTTTAATTCTTATACCACATTCTTTTGTGTAAGACTGTACTCTCTGTTTGAACTTTTCTAAGTTAGGTTCTTCACTCTCATAGATCTTCTTATTTCTTGTATGCCAGAGTTCAACAATCACTTTAAATGCACAGTTATACCATACTTCTTGAATCACACCACTTTTACCCTTAACAAATTGCAGAACATCCTCAAATGATGAATGATTAAGAAAGCAAAAGATCCCTCTAAGCCAATGCCAAATTTTAGTGCTAAATGTACACTCCCATAATATATGATCCATTGTATCCTGTGCATTGCCACATAAATAGCATTTTGAGACTGTCAAGAAACCTTTTTTTCTTACAGTTTCCTCAGTGGCACAAGATCCTCTGGGGAGTTTCCATAGATTTGTAGAGGTATAAGGATGTACACATGGATTCCAGATTTGCTTTTTCCAAGATATCACATGATATTTTTTCCTTATCTACTGAGCTGCACTGGCAACAGAGAATTTGCCATTTAAGTCCTTCTCCCATAACAGCTTGTCAGAGCCACCACCAATTGCTGGTACTTCATTCCTCTCAAAAAAATTAAACATTTGCTCAGGGATTTGCCATACACCATCCACAATTAGGTTAGCTACCTTTAAATACAAATTCATCTGGACATAATTATCCTCTGCATGCCTCTCAATTAAAGCATATTCCTTGATCCATTTATCATGCCACACAGATATTGTTTTTCCATCTCCAACTATCCATCTTTTGCCTTCATTCACCTCAGAGATGACCCATTTAATTCCTGGCCAAATTGAGGATTGTCTGTAAGATGATATCCATTCATTATTCTTGTTGTTGTACTTTGCTCTCATGAACTGAGTCCACTCCACCTCCTCTGTTTCAATTTTCCACAAGAGTTTAATTAACAAAACTTTATTCATCACCTCCAATCTCCTTAATCCCAAACCACCTTCAATTATTGGAGCATTAACTTCATCCCATTTCACAGTAACTAATTTTATAACAGCAGGATCTCCAGACCATAGGAGATTTCTGATAATTTTCTCACATTCCTTTATTACAGTTTTGGTCCACTTGTAGACTGCCATATTATATATGGGAATACTGTATAATACATGTTTGACCAAAGTTATTCTTGCAGAGAAAGCTAATAACTTACCCATCCATCCTGCTAACATCTTCTGCATTAATTCCACCATTCCCCAAACTTGATAAGATTCTACTCTTCCAGGATTTAAAATGACCCCCAAGTAAGTATCAGGCAACTCTGATAGTCCCATTTGCAGATATTCAGCTATCCCAATTCTTCTTGCATTTGAAACTCCAACAAAACATTTACTTTTGTTTCTATTCACTACTTGTCCAGATGAAAGTTTATATTTTCTTAATAAGTTCATCAAATTATCCAATGATTTTTTATTACAGAATATAAAAAATATAATCAGCAAACATTAAGTATGAAGGCTGACAATTACCTCTAGTCACCATTGCTTGTATCTTACCCTCCTGCACCATTTTTGATAGATTTCTGCTAAGAACTTCCTCTGCAAGAATGAATAAGATGGGTGACAATGGATCACCTTGTCTAAGACCCCTTCCAACACCAAAAAAGCCACATGGTCCACCATTGACAAGTACAGAGATCATTGCAGATTCAAATATTTTCCTGAGCCAACTAATGCCAATTTCAGAGAATCCAAATCTTTTAAGCACTTCAAACAAGAAATCCCAACTCAATGAATCATAGGCTTGAGTTATATCCAGTTTAAGTCCAATATTTCCTCCTCTCCTCTTAATGTTTAGTTCATTAATCATTTCAGAAGCTAACACAATTTTATCATGAATATTCCTCCCCTTAATAAATGCACCTTGTTGAATAGAAATTAATCTCTCAATCATAGTACTTACTCTAGTAGTAATAATTCTGGTGAATATTTTGAAGATGAAATTAGCTAAGCCAATAGGCCTATATTGCTTTGCTCTTCTTGCACCCTGAGTTTTAGGAAGAAAAAATAAGAAGTTAGAATTTAAACCTTTAGGGATAAATCTGTGACTCCAATAGTATTGAATTGCTTCTATTAACTCTGCACCAATAATATCCCATGCAAATTTGTAGAAACTGCCAGAAAATCCATCTGGCCCTGGAGCACTATTTGCATTCATGCCATAAACTGCTTCTTTAATTTCCATTGCATTGGGAACAACATCAAGGAACTTGTTGTCTTCATCATTTATAACTTTAGGAATTGCTTCCATTATCTCCTCATGAACTATAACATTCTGATCTTCAAATTTCTTTTTATAATGTTCCACCAAAATATTTGCAATTTGAGATTGTTCAGTTACTACATTGCCTTATGTACTTTCCAGTTCAGTAATATTGTTTTGAGATTGTCTTATTTTAATAGATGCATGAAAGAATGTTGTATTAGCACCACCCTCCTTTATCCATTTTACTCTAGCCTTAGCTCTCATTAATTCATTATATTGCTGAGAAGCTATTTCATGTCTTCCTCTTGCTGTGACCAATTTATTTAATAACTCAACATTTTCAGGATCTGCATCTGATAGCATAGAAGCTGCAAGTACCTCATCTTATGTATTCTTTACTTTGACTCTGAGATCTCCAAACACCTCCTAGTTACACTTCTTCAATATTTGTTTTAATCTTTTTAATTTATTCATAAAAGAAAAAGCTGGATTACCTGATATTGCCTCATTCCATGCATCTTTAATTACTTCAAGAAAACCAGGATGAGAAGTCCAAATAGGTTGATATCTAAAAGGGGAATTCACAGGCTTACAAGTATTCACAACAGAACCAAATAAGGGACCATGATCAGATGTTCCTCTTACACCCACTTTATAGGACCAACCATCAAATTTTTCCAACCATTTAAGGTTATAGAAGACTTTATCAAGATTACATAAAATTCTTTTTTTACCAACTCTATTATTGCACCAAAAAAATTTGATTCCATTTTTTGTGGCTTGAATTAAATTGCAAGACTCTAGACAGTCTCTAAAATCCTGCATTGATACTCTGAGTGGTCTTCTACCTCCAAATTTTTCATCATAACTCAGCACAACATTAAAATCCCCAATTATCATCCATGGATAATTCATTTGACTAATATATATTAGCTCTTCCCATAAGTCTCTTCTGTCCATAGTAATGCATGCTTCATGAATTCCAGTAACCATAACATCTCCAACTTTAACAGTAATGGCTTGACTTGAAGATGAAACCACTACTGGTTTAGATAAAGAAGAATTCCAAAAAATCCAAATATTACCCTTTGTAGTATCACTAGAATTATGTATGATCATTTTACTCATCCCAGCTAGATTCAAACTCTTAATTCCACTACTAGATACTTTTATTTTAGGTTCAGCTACCCATAGTAATGAATGACTAATTTTTTTTTACTAAATTTCTCAGTTTATCTTTGGCTTGAATTCTTTTCAAGCCTCTGATATTCCAATAGAGCACTTTCATTGAGATTGAGTTAACTGAGAAGTACTAGTACCTCCCACACTAACATTTGATTTAACTAAAGTACTTGCTTGCTTTCTAGTTATAACATTAGGAACACCTTTAGCATTCTTTCCTTTAACAGGTTTGCTAATCACCTTAGAAAAAATATGATCCTGTTTTTCAGCAACCTCAATTAATGCTTGAAATTTACTTGGAGAAGCAAAATCATTACCTGAATTAGAGTTGTTATTCACTTTTCTGAATTTTGTATTAGTGTCAGTTACTTCCTTCCAGCCATCTGGATTTGTTACCTTCGTGTTTATATTTGATAACACTTGAGCTGTTAATATCTCAGTTGAGACATTGTTGGTCACTGGTACTACTTCAGGATCAGCAGATACACTGCTAACTTGCTCTAAAACTATTACACTAGATGGTATTTCAACAACTGAATGTAATGCCTGCACACTTGCACCCACATCAATAAGTTTACCCATAGATAAAGAAGGAAAATCATTAGGTGACTCCATAAAACCAGTAAATCCTTTCTCCTTATTAACTGGAGGAGTAATATTCATAATAGGAGGAACAATTGCATCCACTTCTTCTACATCACAGTCATTTATTGACTCCAAATTCTTACTATTAGAAGGAAAGCATATATCAAATCCACCTGAGCTTTGCATTGTGACTTTTTTTGGAGTGTACCTCCATTGAGGTTTATGCATATTATTAATTTTCACTCCTTGGTTTTGTTCTTTCCTTGCTACTCTGCACTCTGTTACCAAGTGACCCACAATCTTGCACTTACTACAAAATTTAGGCAATTTGGATACTCTAATTTCTTACTCAAATTTACAATACTTTGATTCAACCACTACCTTATTAGGAATTTCATTGGAGAGATCAATTTCCACCAAAATGCTAGCATAGTACCCAATTTTTTTTTTCCAGAGTTGTAGGATCTATACGAATTGGTCTACCAATTGCACTACCCATGGACATAAGAATATCTTCTTTCTTATATCCAATACTAAGACCAGGAAATAGCATCCATACAAAAGCACTTGAAGATTTTTTTTGTTCAGGTTTAAAATCACGTTCCCAGTATCGAAGCTTCAGGTATTGAGATTCAACCTCCCAGAAACCCTCAAAAACAAATTTCATATCCTCCTTATTCTTTAGTTTGGTAATAAAAAAACCTTCGCCAATAGGAATAAATTGACATTTACCTGTAAGAGTCCATTGCTTCCTTGAACTTGCTTCTGCAACTGATATCTTTAATTTCACGAAATCCAGTCTTCCAATCAAACTAAACCTCCATTCATTAACACTCTCATCAATAATCTCATCAGGTATGAACACTGATGGACTAAGATTCATAGGAACAAAAGTATTTTCTATTTTAAATTTTTTTGGAATCTCAGATTCCGATCTAGAATTTGAGTAATCCTCCATCGATTTCAATTTTTAGACATATTAATGATTTTCACCTGAAGCAAACGGTTACGAAATTACTCTGGCTAACACCTGAATCAAAAATATCACCTGAATTGATGACAATGAAGCACAGAAAACGAGAATGTTTTGAGAAAAAAATTCTCCGTTTCGATCGCCGAGTTGCAGAGCATGACTCGGACTGATTCTCTCTCCCCACCAGTGTTAAAAATCTCAGGGGTCTAATTAGTACATAATTTCTAGGAATTCAATCTGATGAATGCTTCGACTAGATTTAATTAATCTATTGCTCTATACTAGCATATGATATGTCTAGGAGCGTCCAGATATGATGTGATCAGCATCATATATTATCCTGGGTTAATTCAGACACCAGGAATGAATTTCGAATTCAGAATAAAGTGTGCTGAATCTTTCATCTTTTAATAATGAAATGCATGGAATATTAAAAGCTCTGCCTCGGAAAACTTAATATTACTATTATACGTTAGTACCGCCATGATATTACAGAACTGCAATTCACCTATTTGTGAGGATACAAATTTCTTATGATTTTGACACTGATCAGAGATACATGGTTTCCGATGTGATTTTAAAAATATGACCTTCGTCAAAAATCCACCATTAACAGATACATAGTTGAGAACTGACTGGATCAATGATGCACAATCATATTCATCCTTTGCGAATGTCTCTTGGCCTATACGGACTAGGCTTTGTTTGGCCTTTGTACTTGCAGCATGAGTTGGATTTGGTTGCTAGTTCCAATATTTGATGAACTATTGTCTGTGCTTGATCCCCTCGTGGTACAGGTTTGGTACGTAGGCAGACGCAATGCACCACATTTGTAATCCAGAACCTTGTTGATCATATTGCGATATGATTGCAACATGTTGGCATCTCATATAATATGAGCATGACACGAGAGACTAGAGATGATTGTTTCCACACTGGATGAGGTAGTTGCAATCCACACACTAGATGCTCATACTTCCTATCAAGCTATTTAAAGTTGGCATGGCCATAATCTAACCAAGATTGCAAATCAGGGGGCTTTCATAAGCCTCTTGCATTACAAGAACGATACACGGCATGTAAGGAATGATCCCAGCTGATGGACCCTTGGCACAAGCAAAAACAGTGCATGCGTCTAGTGTTAGGAAAACGGTGGATTTCCTATTTTAGACCCGTTTCCACATTGAGGTGGATTTCCTAATCTAAGTGGTATAGAGTTTAGGAAAGAGTTTAGCTTCCTAATAGGAGACTAATACATGGTGGCCAAGTTTGTGTTCTCTATATATATGACTAGAATTGTAGGTTTGTAGACATCCAACCTAGAAGAGTGATAAATCCTTGTGCTTAGGATTTTGGTCTCTTTGTTGGGAGGATCGTATGCTACCGTGAAGGTCAATATTGGTGTAAGAGAAAAACTTGTAGAGAGAGGATTTTGGTGTTCTAGTGTTTAGGGTTTGGGGCTTTGCCCTAAACCAAGTTTCTAGTGTTTCCATGTTTCTCCTCTGTTATTAGCAGCTGTGAAGAAGGTGTAGAAGAGAAGACATGAGGCTGGTTCGAGAAATGGTTCGAGAAGTTGGTTTTTATGGTTTCTTTGATGGTGTTTTCGAGTATGTCTTGTTAACTCTTTGGCTTGTCTTGGGTTGCGGAAAGAGCATGTAATGGTTTTTTATTTAATGGAAGTTTTTCTGGTGGAGTTGGCCGTGGATGTAGCCTGTAAAGGTGAACCACGTATATCTTGTGTTGTGTTGTGGTTGTGTGTGCTTTTTTATCTTCTGTCTCTCCTATTTTTTATCCCATGTTTGGTTCAAATCGCCAATTGCCCTTTGTGATCCTGATTTCCGCTGCGCTCGGGGTGCCAATTTTCCCAACAATTGGTATCAGAGCTTTGGATGGGCTGGCATGATTAATCCCGAAATCGAACGATGGTTTATTGTTCGGGTAGAGAAATTTGATTTGAAGAGAATGTTACGGCCGGTGCTTACACAAAGATTGGTTTGTGATGTGATTTACAAATCGGAGGTTCAACTTGGTAGAAGTGTATGTTCTTCGTTTCGGTTTTGTGATATAGTATGGGATGCAGAATAAGATTGAATGAGGTGGAAAACATATATACTTCTTGAAGAGTGTTAGTAATCATACACTATAAAAAAATGGGTTACAAAGTTTGAAGAAAGGATGAGGCTGTGAGGTCTTATGTAGAAGCAAATCCAGCAACTGTTGATGGGGTAAAACGTGGGAAGGAGGAACTAGCCCTAATCACAGAAAGTACTCCCAAGGTGTAGAGAGGTTTATGAGAGGTAATGGTGGATTAGTGATATCTCAATAAGTGTGCCCTCTTTCCCCTTTTATAATGACCATCTTATGGATAAGTGCCCATAAGATTAACATATTAATAAACTACCATTTCCCTTTCGTTAAGATATTACCAAACCCTAAAAGGCTTTCCTCTTGGGCCAAAGCCTAACTAACTTAATACACTCTTGGATGGACTAGAACTATCCCATTCTAGTGGGTTAGTCCCTTAGTCTCTTTATCTTAAAAGGACCCTTTGATAGGTTAAGGGGGTCATCTATTATGGGATTGGTTATTTTCATGTATCAACATTAGTCCCCTGACTGTTTGACCTGTCAAAGACCGTGTCAACAGTCATACGTTGATATGACAGTTACAACTGATGAGTTTAGGCGGTTTAAGTTCGCGACCCTTGGGATGCTGTAGTTACTGGCCTATCAAGTAACCACTCATTCTTTTACCTTCCTATAAATAGAGGGGACTCGCTTCTCAATTATCATTTTCTTTACTGCAACCTTTTCTCTTTCATCCCTTTTCTTCTTACCCGCCATATCTAACGAATCGGCTAACCATGAAGCGCCCATCAGACCGGAGCCATACACACTGCAAAAGATAAGGAGTAGTCCCCGGCTTAAAGATAAACTATGACCACCCACGACGGATAATAATACAACTCTTTTCCCGGCTGATGATAATTGGGTTTCGCGCATGCTGAATTCTCACCCATTTCCTCCATCCGCGTCTGAAGGATGGCTTATCCGTCCTCAAGCGGAGTCACCTCACATACCTTCCTATGAATATCTTCCCCGTTTAGCTGTTCATAGGGGGGAGTACACTTTTTCCTCAGTCAGTCTTCGTTCGTCCGTTGAATCTCATGCCGCTTGGAACCTGTGGGTGGACTATATTCGATCCAATCCGGATCACAAGAGGACCATCCGCTCTTTAGATATAGAGTCTGCTTTAGAGTCTTTGAAGTTTAGATGTGTCCGTCGAGATCCGGATAGCCTGCTTCATTTATGCGCGCGTTGGGGAATCGATCCTCACACATTTCTATTCTCATGGGACGAGGCGGCTCCCATTTTGGAAGACGTAGTGGCGCTTACTGGACTTCCTATCCACGGGGATACAGTTTTCGAGGATTGCTGTCTTCATAAGTCTCTAAACAGAAGTGACAGACTCCTTCACGATCACTTGATTGCAGCCAAGGAAAATTCTATAATATTCCAGCCGCCAGGAGAAGTCAAAACTGAAGCTCCAAGCGAAGTGGAGGGATCAGTAGGTAAAAGGAAAGTCAAAGTTGTTGCATCCGCCGCTATTGATCTTCCAGTTAACGTTTCATCTTCTTCAAAACTCAGACATCCGCCATTAAAGCTGCCCGCCCAAGATCATCTGCTGCTGGAGAATCTGATGATGTGAAAGATATAAAGAATGACCAGAAACCAAAATCTGGGCAACGCCGAGCCTCTTTATCGTGTTGTATCAAATATTGGGAGCATATGCTTTCTGGCCCCCATGAAGGTGTTCCTCCTCGTGATGGAGAAACAGATCGGGCGGAACTAGCAGTTTTCCTTCTCTTTTGGTTGTGTCATGATGTGTTCGAGTACAGTCCCCGGGACACTATCAAGAACGAACTCATCCCTATGGCAGTATTGATGTCTCGCGGCGTATCATTCCCACTTTCCCCTATGTTCCTAGGTGGTCTGTATTATCATATGGATTTGCTAGCGTGTGATATTCGTCGCGTGGACGGCTCTCATGAGGTAGAGACTTACCTCCCTGCTAACTTTATTCAAGCATGGGCTTGGGAGCGCTTTCTATTATACCGACCTTCCCAGCTAAATCTTCTTGATCTCTCGCAGTAAAAGGAGGTTGTTCAGAAAGATGGTTCTAAGCGACTTGTGATGGTACCTCAATCCCATCCCCGGATGGCTCTGTATCACAAGAAGGGTTTTTTGCCTAAGGCCAAGCTCAAGGATTTCATGGATAAAGGAGCTGATTTCAACCCTATCACTTATCAAGATGGTCGTACTGGTTCCTTGCATTATAACTTTGTTATCAAATCCCAACGTAGGATGACTTCCGCAGATACACCCTCGTCTGAAGACTTTGACATCATTGTTTCTACCTTACCAGGACGTCTTCCTGGTTTTTACGGCGGGAAGTTTCCATCTGAGACGTATAATACCATTCGTGTGGCTCGACAGCTTGGTTTTGATCAGGGAGTCCCTTACAGTCCCCCTCTTCCTTCTTCGTCCGAGGAGGAGGCGGAGATCCAGAAGAACTTTAATCGCTTTGTTTTTAAAGATGGTCTTCGGATGAGTGATCGTCAATGCTACTTTGATTTCTTTCAACCCCAACCCCAACGACAAGTCAGTGTCACCAGCGAGTGGCTTGAGTATCGCAAGGGTGTCAACACGAATGTGTTAAATCTTCTCCTCAAGGAACCATATGCTCCACCGGCTTTAACCAAGGAGGATTTCAAAGAAATGCACGCATTGGGTCATGTGAAGTTGAATGAAGAGGTTGCTAAGAAGTATAAGCTCTCCTCGAGTAATAAAGGTCGCCATCTCCATCCACTCGTCACTATATGGGATCCTCTTCCAGGCGAGGAATCTTCCCAAGAGGGTGGGAAAGGTAGTTCTTTACCTCCTCCGTCGAGCTCTAAGAAGAGGAGGCGTCTTCAAACAGTGAAGCCCTTAGACATTCCTCCTGTCGCGTCTCCTCCTGTTAAGGTATCCTTCCTGTCTTTTCTTCTTTTGTTTCCCGCCGAATCCTGCTTTAGTTTCTTTTATATTTGTTTGTCATATTCTTTTAGAATTCTCCGTCTATTGGCTGGAAGCCTAGGGGCATCTTCTTTTAAGAGTACATTAATCTGCCTCTCAACGAATGGAGGTCTGATCGGCTGGCTAAGAAGATGAAGCGGGATGCTGGTGTGCTACCTATTCCACGATTGCCTTCTCTTCGTACTGCTAATATTTCCCCTCCATTTTCTCCGCAGGCTCCAAAAATGGGGTCACCATCCGCGAGTTCGTTCATTGATCGTGTGGAACGCCAATTAGGCCGATCAGTTAGTAAAAGTGGTCCTGAAGTGCTTTCTACCCGTATGATTTTACACTCAACTCGCCCTCTAGTTGTAAAGATGGTTCAATATCCTAATCACCCCCTCTCCTTCTGATATGCTAGGTGAAGCGAGCGAGTCTGAGTCGGATCACTCCGTTCATGATTATTCCCAAGAGGACAGTGGGCTTAAGGGCAGTGCCAAGGACCAAAGTTATTCCCCTTCTAAGTCTCGTGAGTATACTACACCATCCCTTGTTGAGTTTAGAGTATTGACACGTGCCAGTCAAAATATTATGTTGTTATTATTAAATGCACCAGGTAATCTATATATACATCTTCATTCCCTATGTCTTTCTGATAAAATTATTTTATTTCCTCTCTTGCTTTCTTCTGTTATTAGGTCACTTGGATCCAGCTACATCAAGCTCTTCTTCCTCCTCTCATCGATCGGTTCATTTTCCTACCAATCTTCCTCCTCCTTCCGATCCGGTATGTGTTGCGCATTTTTCCATTACCATTACTTCCTTTGTCGTGTCGGGATACTTAGTTACGCCTTCTTTTCCTTCCTTAGGATATGGGAAAGCGAGATGGCGCCCATACTAAAGGGAACGTCTCAAGCCATCAAGTTAAAGGTAACGAATCCGGGAGTGCTAACGATAAACGGCAAAAACCTTCCAAACCGGCTCCTAAGGTTTCTCGCAGCATGGACGTTGATGCCGAGCTGATGGATACTCCGGAGGATCCTCAGTTTTGATACCCTCGTGCTATTTCAGCGGCGGAGGCTGGCGTTGATAACCGCTTCGAGCTGGTGCATGGTTTTTGGGTCCCTTCGTCTAAAGCAGCCAACTACCGACGCATAGTGGAGAGATTTGGCCATACATGTGTTCATGAAGAAATGCCCGCCAACTTTTTAGTTGTTGCTAATGAGGATTTACTGGATATATCGGACGTCCTTTCTCAGGCGGAGGAAACTCCTATCGATCCGGCTACTCTGAGGAAGTGGGACGCCTTCATTCAGACTTATCTAGTTCTCCGATTTCCCATTCATTGGCTCAAGAATCTATTGGATCTGGCAAAGGCGAGCCACAATGCACGGACCACATTGCCTCGTGAAATTGATGAACTGGATCGAGAATACAGACGAATACTCAATGTTGCTGATGTCAAGAAAACGGCATATGATCGGCTGATGGCGGACGTTGGTCAAGCTGCTGAGGAGTTGAAGATCGCCCGAGATGCCGCTGAAGAGGTTAATGGGCGCCTTACTAAGAAGAGAGCGGAGCTGGTCGCTTTGGACATTAATTAAATTTTGGGTTGTTATAAGTGGGTTCAGACAATAATTTCTTTGCTTTTGTTTGGGTAGAACCGGAAAACTTTGATGGTTTGTCTTTCTTTTGCAAGACATATTTTACTATTCAGTTATCTGCATTTATTATTATGGTTGGATGGTAATTAATGTGGTATTATCATTCGTTTCCATAAGTAGAGGTGAACGGGATTGCTTTAGTTAGTGTCTTTCGAGTTTCTTTTATTGTTCTGTTTCTTCTTTTGGTTGTCAGTTATATTTTGCAGCGGATGGCTCATCATCTCCATGGTTACACTTTGGCTTTGGCTCCTGTGCCGATGCTAGTCATTCCCTATGAGAAAAAACCATGAGTTAAGTTGCTTGCTATTGGTGAAGGCTGAGGTAGAGGTGCTTAGAGAAATCAGAACGGCGAATAGAGTGACCACACGCGTACAGTTTGATGAGCAGTATGAAACGTATTCAATGGCTCAGAGGATGCAGGTGTCCAGGAGATTGACTCTGGTAGTGCAACGCACGCTAGATGATATTGTTGCTACCCGGAACAGGGCTGAGCGACTATTCCAAGAGTCGATAATTATGACGACTGATATTGAGCAAGCGATAGCTGAATGTCATACGTTTATCACTCAGCGGGCGGGTCCTAATCTTCGTGGATGTGTTTTGACTCTATGTTTTGTGTCCGCTCTTATTCATCCTACCGATAGGAAAGCAGAACTAGCATGCTTACTAGTATTAAAGGACGGAATTGGGGTATTACAGGCTCATCGATTGATCGCTCTGGATAAAGCGCGCAAAGCTTTTGAGGGGCATAAGGAAACGCTAAACATAGCTCAAGAAGCCCATGCCTCCGGCGATGTTATGCACAAGATTCATCAAGTGCTAGAAGAGGTGCGTAATGCTTATACCGACTCCACTACTCAGTATGGTGAAGTTCAGTTGATGATGCAGGACCTAGATGAAGACATTTCTTACCATCATCATCATTTTTTTTTTAATTATTTTTTTTATTTTTTAGGGATTCGTAAAAAAAACGTTGTCTTGGGTATTGTGTTATTTAGTTATATATATGAGAATTGTCTTGGTTAATCACAGTAAATATTCCTTAAGTTCTTTTGTTTCATGGCTAATCGTGTGAGATTGGTTCTGGAGGTAAGGTATCCAAATCGCCTTTTGCGGGTGATGTGTCTTGCGCGTGATACTTCTGAGATCGAGAATTCGTGTTGGAATGAACAACTGGCAGCCACGGATCATCTTGTGATGAAGATTCAAAGTGAGGGCGGGTTTCCTGACGTGACTCTTCTTGAATATCGTGGTTATTGCCGTGAGCAATGTATGGTTACTCATTTCCGATGTGTTGAGGCGTATCATAGTGTTAGGTCTATTGAGATGGCTCTTGCTGAGGTTCATAGGACACTTCGCGTGCTACCATAAAAATAAAAAAAAATTGGGTACATAGGAGTTATGGTAGTAGTTATGGAGTAATAAATGCCTAGATGTGTATATCTCCTATATAAATAGAGTACGTTTACTGGCGTGGTATCTTCATTTATTTACTCTGTTCATTGTTTATACTAGAATTCTCTGAATGGCTCACCTTTTATATGGCTATGTACAGTCTCTGGCCTCTGTGCCAACGTAAGTAACTCCTTATAGAAGAGGATCTGAGTTAGACCGCTTACTACTCGTGAAGGATGAAATAGAATTGCTTAGGGAGATAAGAACAGCGGGTCGTGCTAAGGCGCGCGCGCGGTTTGGTAAGCGATACAAAGTGTTTTTAATGGCTCGGGAAACTCAAGTGTCTGGGACGGTCTCTTTCGGAATTCAGCGTGCACTAGACGACGCTGTCTCCGCTCGTCATGAAGCTAATCGGTTGTTTCAGGAAATAAACCTTATGACGATGGATATTGATCATGCTATAGCAGACTGTCATGCACACTCTTCCCAACATCCGGGTCGTCGCTTGCGTGGTTACGCATTATCTTTATGTGTGATATCCGCTCTAGTGCATCCTTCTGATAAACAAGTGGAATTGTCACGATTGCTGGTCCTAAGGGATGAAGTGAAGGCTTTACGGACTCATAGGCTGACTGTGCAAGATAATGCGCGCAAAACTTTCGAAGAGCAGAATGAGACTTCTAACATGGCTCGCCAGAACAATGCATCCGAGAGGATTATGTACTGTTGATGGTGGTTTTCGGTTCAGGGTAAAAATTGTGAAACCCTGTTTTTAATGCGCTGTCATCCTGCAAAGGAACATAAGCCATTTGAAAGTGATGAGTGCATAAACCTCTTCACTCACAGATGTATTGAGCAATTCAATATATTATATATATATATATATATATATATATATATATATATATATATAT